>ML782314.1:317461-357506 GCA_009831015.1 Picea engelmannii | reverse complement strand
TACCGATGCCTCTGCATCCTCAAGGTCAAAAACCCTGCACACTCAATCAAACTGAATCAATAGCACCCGTCTACATCAAATAGTAACACATCATGTCATCTGTCCATCACATCATAATCAAATATAATAGGTCTAACATCAAATAGGGTCCAGATCACTTGTGAGCAAGTGTCCTCAAATAATAAGTGTTCTCAGTGCGCCAGAGCGGGATGTTACAGGACCCAACCCTAAAATAAGGAAAGTGGGGCCAAGTGACTTAGAAGATGTTTTTAAGGAAGCTACTTGGAGAATATAAATAAGAGGCATGGCTCTCTCATTTGAATCACACTTGAGAATATTGAATATCTATAGGTTTTTGAGGTATACAAATGATATCTACGCTGAAATTATGAGGAAAGTGAAGAAAAAAAGGCTGAAATGCATGGAAGGATAAATTATTTTGATGGTGCTTTCTAAGGTATGTTATTTTCAGGTCATCTCACCATTTTTGCTATAACGTTTTTTATATAATGACTCAGATCCTGAAACATCTATGCAAGTGAGAAAACATATCCAAGTATCTATGGTTAAAAATTCAGCTTGTGGGTCATTTTATTTTGGAAGTTACACTCTGTGGAAAATAGGGTTTGTGGCCAGTCTTGAAACTAGTCAAAATCAGGTGTTTCGGGTAAAACCATCATAAATTCTTCATAAAAGATCCAAATTCAGTGAGACCAAATGTTTTGGTTAGAGTACAGTCTTTAGTATGTTTTTTAATATTTTCATATCATTTTATCAAACATTTATTGTTGGGCACTCTCTACAAGGTTGCTCTCTAGAATAAGCCAGAATTCAACAAGGTATGGCATTTTTGCTATAACTCCTTTTTTAAGAGGTTACAAGTAGTGCCACTTGGATGAATTGCATAGAACACACTGAAGAACATTGTATATCATTTTCATATGTTTATACATTACAAGTTCAAAGTTATGTTTTCTTCAAGTTAGGGTTGTTGACTAATCCAAAACTAGGCATGTGAGACTAAAGAAAAGCTTGATGAAAATGCTAGTCTCTTGTTTTTAAATTTAAGGAAGGTTTGTAGGAATGTGATCATATACACCGGGTATATTACAGAGATACAAATCAGATTTGGATGATGAAATTGATGAGGGATTCTTGTTGAGGTACATGTTGAGTACATGGTTGAGACAAGTAGTTGATGAGTTGGCTCACATACATGAGGTGTATGGTTGATGATGTTGGTACATATTGATAAGTCATAGTTGATGCATAGTTGATACATGATTGGTACATACTTGGTGCATGGTTGTATGCAGTTGTTTATGGTACAGGATGATTACAGGTTGGTGCATGGTTGTATGCACTTGTTTATGGTACAGGTTGATTACAGGTTGGTGCATGGTTGATGCACTTGTTTATGGTACATGTTGATTATAGGTTGGTGCATGGTTGATGCACTTGTTTGTGGTACAGATTGATTATAGGTTGAGGTACAGGTTGATGCATGGTTGATGCATGGTTCAGATTTATTGGTACAGATTTACAGCGGTATATCTCACAGTGATAGTGTGACAATGGTTCCATGATTCTACTTCTACTTCAGGGTGGCAGGACAAGGCAAGGACAAGTGGTTGTAGCCACCTTTTGGTTGTAGCCTAAAAACATTGGGGGTTGTATCCTCCCTCTGGTTGTAGCCAAAGATTTGGGGAGTTGGGGCTTCCCTCAGGTTGTAGCCTGAGAAACTAGGGGGTTGGAGCCTCCTTCCAGTTGCAACTGGAAAACAAAGGAATATGGTGCTTCCAATGAATGTGATTCTTCGAGACATATAAGAAAAAGCATTCCTTGGTTTTCTCCCGATTTGGGTTTCCACGTAAAACACTGGTGTATTATGCATGTGTGTGATTGCTTATTTATTACTGCTCATTATTGGATAATAATTCTACATTGATATAACATTTGAAGAAAAATGATTATAATTATGTTATTACTGATTCACCCCGCCTGTCAGTAATCCAACATCATAACCTAGCTTTGTGTTTCAATTTTATCTTGATTAAGCTAGTAGATCTTGGGGTTTTTTCCTTCTCGGATTTCTCCCTACCCCAAGATAAATATTACCTTGTGTTATTTTTTTTATTTAACATATTTTACAAGGGTTTGTGTGAGAAAAAGTCTGAATATCGACACTATAACAACCAATAAAAAATTAAGATCTACACTTGGTTAGCAGAATTAAAGGGTATATTTTGTAAGTTTTACTTTCCTAAATCATTTTGTTTTAAATTTTGGATCTGATTTTCTTAGTATATCTTTATTTATGGTTATCATATAACATAACTTTAGCCCAACAGTTGAAATATTTGGCTATAGCAAATTTTGGGTTTTGACCCTGGGGGGATTTGAACCCCAAATCTGCAAAAGTAATTTCCAACTTCATGAAAATTAAATGTACTATATATATATGAAGGTCCTTGGGCTTAATAAACACTTACATATTTCTTCCCTATCCATCTCACCCACAAATCTAGCGATATAGTGTATTTTGTCACTTGCGGGAGGCCCAAAAAGGCCATTTTCCTTGTTGTTTTCTGCATTTTACTGTGTTTTACAGGTCTTATTTAACAGGAAAACAAGGAAATTACTCATTTTCATACACTTTGGTTTAGTTACTCACATATATAGTAATCTTAAAAATTGGTAACAACATTCCCTTTCTCTCTTGTACTTCATTTCATCATTATTTTGAAGAGTAAGGGTAAGATTAGATTGTTGTTTGGTCACTCTATTTTATGCAGTAGATTTTATTTCAACGAGCATTAAAATAATTAACTCCTACCCCTTTCACCATATCCCATTTTTAAGTAATTGATCTACTAATCGATTGGGTAGTGATTGTGTTGTGTTATAGGGAAGCCTCCCAAAGCCTTTCGAGAGTGAGAGTTGGGCTTGAACAAGGAGAGGATAGGTGTTGTGGTGAAATTGGGAAATTATTCCTTGTGTTAATTCCATAGAATTCTAAGACCTTGTGAGACTGCTAGCTTGGGCAGTAACCATTTTTGGCATTGTTGTCGGGGAACAAGGTTTTCAAACCAAAGGGTCTCTGCCGACATATACATCAGTAAGTTTGATTGTTTTGTACTTTGATGAGATTGTCTTGGATTTATATGCTAACCTTTCAGGATCTCATCTAGTGATTCCATTGAAAAAAAATATAAGAAGTACATAGCAACTAAAATTTTCTAACCTTGGCAACTTCATTGGTCGATCTTTGGTAAGAACTTGTGTTTTACATTTTTGGTGAGTTTATTATAGTACACTCTAACTTGCAATATATCACGTGGAGACTCCACCCGCACCACATCAAACACAAAGATAGAACACATGAACCAATTTTCTATTCATTGACAAACACATATTTGGTAAGGTCACGAGAGGTAATAACACTTTGAGATTAACAAATCATCAATCTTCATGTTTGAAATATGGATACTCTTAAAAAAGAAACGTCATTTTTTCATTATATATCTGAACCTTTGGATTTAACATGAGTTTCAAAACCTCCACATCTTCGTGTAAATATCATGTTTGATTGTTTTTCCAAGTTGGATGGAAACTCATTTTTAGTTGCTAACTTCCTAGAGTTTTTTATGAATTATGAAACTAATGATAACCTTGTATTTGAAGACGAATTGATGTTATGTTTTGCATGGTAAATGCAAGGGAATCTTGAAAAGAAGTTGTATTGTAGGTTGCAACCGATAGAAATAAAGTATTTTCCTAAATTGGTGAAAAGACTTCAAAAGGATTGGCCAACAATGTATGAGGGTGTAAATGATGCCTCTATCTTCTTTGATCTACAAAGAATAATGCTAGAGAATCTTGATGACTTAGTCATATAATATGGTGATCATCCTCCTAATGATATCCTTTCGGAGATAAACTAGAAAATGGATGCACTTAGATTTATGGTGGAATATACCCAATCATAGTATGTTGAGCCTTGTATGCAAAGGCTTGAAAATGATGTCTAGGAATAGGTTTATTTTTTTCTTTCCTCCCATGAGATTCTATCGCATGATCACTCAAGTTCAGAAAAGGATGATGAATGGGTGGCCTATTTGAAATTTATCGAGGGAATGGATGAGGAAAGTGGTAAAGAATACCTTGTTGAAGAAGCGCATCTAGAGATCATTTTTCTCCATATTGAAAATAAAGATATCATTGAGAAAATCATGAATGAGTCACATCCAAAACCATGTGAGGACAAGGAATGGAAGCTTGACCTCGAAAGTCTTGAGGAAGACCCTATGAAAAATATTAATGTGTTACTTCGAAAAGATAATAGTGGTGACGATCCATGACCTATTGAGGATGACAAAAGTGTGGTTGATATGAAAGAGGCCCCTACTAGTCACAGATAAAGAGGAGGAAAAAACCATAGTAGGGAGCATTGATGAAGAGTCTTCTCATATCTCCATTGAAAATCAAGATACAATTGAAGATCACATGGATGAAGAAAGCATTGATGACAGTGATATTCAGGAACCCACCATCCCACCTCCAAATGAAAGTACAAATTCAAAAGCTTATGCTCATTTTTTATAATCTGATTCTCATGATACATCTTGTAGTGATTCAGAAGGGGACAACTTGGTGGGCAGTTCTTCACCATAAAGGGAGCATGATTTCATAGAGATTGAAAGTATTGATGCATTCCTTCAAGTTGAAAGATTTAAAATGAATGCAAGATACTATCATTTTGAAAATGATCCCATCTATGATACAAAAAATGATGAGTGTGAGATTGCAAAATTTTGCCCATATCAACCAAGTGTGGCCTTATTACAGAAATAGGTAGATTTAGAGACACATAATGGGAGTTTCCATATTCAATATTTAACAGAGACTCTCCAGACATGGACATCCTTAAGCTATAGTTCTCAGGTGTATCAAGATCCATTCGATAGGAATGATTTGACGTTAGAAACAATTGATAGGAAACAACACTTCCAACATCAAACATACTTCATGAGCTTTAAACTCCTCATGCCACAACAATCAACTTTGAGCTGTGGGTTTCTATTTGTTTCCATATTTTTATTTATTATCTCATTATATGTGTGGGTATGTGATTATATTCATCTAGGGAGAGCATCAATTTTCACGCAGGTTCCAGCTCGATCCACCACCAAAGCCTCTTTTACCTGATAGTGTGATGAATAACATTGATGAGTGGTTCAATGCCAACAATGAGAACAATAAGTACATCATCCTCGTTGAGTTATGGATTTAAGAAGAATGCAGTAGTAGAATGGATGCATGGTACTCAATTGTAACTCTTTTTCATGATAATCTCGGTCCCATCGTAGGATCTTCCCAAGTCACGAAAGAGTTACCAACATATGCTTGCTACAGGTTTGAAATATCACTCTTTTGTTTAGAAACCAAACACAAAGGTAAAACACAAGGTAATGATGAGTTTCTATGTTAGTTGCATTGGTTATATGCTTTTACTTGACATATGTTGTTTCCTTGTTTAGAGTAGGTAGGATGTAGTTGAAAATTTTGTTTGATAACATTAGTTGGAATTTTTATATGCTAATTTTAGTAAAAATTTTGGCTTGCCAGAATAATCTCTATTGTGAGCATTGGTTTAGAGTTTCATTTCAATATTTCATTTCAACATTTGCATTTCATAGATTAGATTTATTTTTGTTTCATATTATTTTTTCTTTCTAGGAAGGGACAAGGGTTCATATCTTACTCCCTCTCATAACATTTGATGTTTTCTTTGAGATTGTTTTAGGTGTACCAGTTCAGATTCTGGGGTTCTCACATCCTCTCAGGAAGAGAAAGTGTCCACAGTTGGAGCTTGTTTTTACCTCTCTAGGAGGTACCCTAGAGTTTTCATTTTTGGATACACCATTGAAAACCCAAGGATTTAAGTTAAAGACATGTAAGCTATAGTTGATTATTTTTGTAGTAAACTTCTAGACTTAGTCCAATCATGATCAATACTTTTATGTCCCCATCTCAATATCTATCGTCTTGGAAAGGATTGGAGTTTTTGGCATGAATATATTTGGAGATATGATTGTGGGGAGCCACAAGTCTCAGGTAGGGGTGATTGTAGTTTGTGGGGCCTAGTTCAGTCCATGTCATGCACACCTATGTCTTCCCACATGGTTATTTCATATCGAGTCTCTAGGCATCCCTTGGCCATGGTGCACTATCATTTTTGTTTTCAACATCGTAGTCTCACAAAATTTTCATCAATGCATTCATTTTCATGCAGTGGTCCTCGAGGAAAAAATACATGGGTTCAAAATGACTAGAAAAACATCTTGAGCAAAACCCATGTTACAAAATTGTGATTGACAAAGTATTAAGGGATTTTTCAACATTGCATGTATTTTCACGTAGCTACACCTTGGAGGAAAAAACACAACATGGGTTCAAAATTAGTAGAAAAAAATCACGAGTAAAACCCATATCTTAGAATTTTGGTTGATGGACTATTAAGGGAGGGGTGAAATCATGAAGATGGGTTACACTTTTGCTTGTTTTATGGGAAAAAAATAGTATTTTCACAAGTTCTTCAACTTCCATCATACAAAACTATTTTTTTTATTTAGAATTTCACTTTATAGTAAAAACAAAACTTGTGAAGAATTTTGTTAGCTTTCCAATGACTATTTTTCTATTTTTTTTTTATCGTGATTTGATATGTCAATTTGACAATTGTTTAACAATATGTTCCTTAAACATGAAATGAATGATAATGAGTTACTTTTTCCTACAACCATGTATCTATTATTAAACTTATGTTTTTAAGAAATGAAATATACGGGAACAATCTACTGAGACTCTGCTTTATTATGACTATAATTTTGATTCTAACGGATGAATATTATAATTTCTAGAATTTTTTGAAGTTCACCAAGCTGAAAACGTTGCAGATTTTAAACACATGTTTTTGTACACCTTGTATCTATCTTAATTTTTACTTAAAACTAAAATATAAATATACCCTTTTGAAAAGAACAGATTAAGGATTATGAATATATTTTTTTCCAAATTTTTCACTGTATATTTTTAGAGATATTGATATTTCATTTCAGCGAATCATAATGTCTGTTGAAAATATTATGTAGTATTTTTTTTTTAATTAAATAAAATTAGATAAAAATAAAGAAAATCAAATCAAATTATAGGAATTGAAAGTAGATTGAATTTTGGAAATGCTAGTGTCATTTTCGAAACCAAATTCTCAGTATTTGTAGGAGTCTGCAACCTCCAAAGTTCAGGTAAGCTTGGGGAAATTCTCTGATTTTTGTTTTCAGTCCCAATTTCATGTTTTCGGCCGAAATACTCTTTTGATCTAAAAAACTATTTTTTCGGACGAAATACTAAAATCTAATGAAAACCATCAAAACTAAATGGTTTCCAAGGTTTTCGGCCGAAAAAACCTTCTTTCGGCAGAAAGGATGTTGAGAAAATTCCGTCGGTCGGAAAAAATGAAAAGACACGTTGTATCGCGTCATATTGTTTCATTTCGGGAAAAATTGTATAAATAGGATTTCAGCCGAACACATTTAACACAATTCATCAGATGGATAGATAGCTATGAGCTCGAGGATAAGGATGTCAAAGAATTTCTATTACTAATTGCATCTATATTCTTTTCTTTATTTAATTCTTCCCTCTATTCCATAGGCTTAATCGGAGGATCGATATCGATACATGATGGTTTTCTAGAGCATTTAAACAAAGTTTTGAATAATTTTTTTGGTTTTTGTTGAATAAGGTAATTAATATTTGTTCAAGTTTTTATTGGAATAACAATTTATATGTTGGGAGATAAATATTGAGCATTTTTTCATGTTGAAGTCTTTGTTGAACATATCTTTTGCATATAACTATAAAAGTCATGAGAAACAAAAGTTTGCGCAAGAGAAAAATTGATCGCACTCGAGATGATACTTGCCAAATCAAGAAAAGGAAAGAGATTTATTGGAGAAAGAAACAATAACGTGCAAATATTGAAGAAAGAAATGATGATAATGTCAATAGAGACTATCGACAAGAAGAAGTTCAACCAGGTATGCATGCACATATGATGATCAAGCACACGACACACATTGGGACTGTATTAAAAAAGTACAGAATTCAAATTTAAAATATTGTAAATAATATAATTGATTGTAATTACAATTTGATGTTTTTCAAAAAACATAAATAGATTTGTCTCATAATGTCGAAGAAGACGTTGAAATCGAAATCGAAATAGAAGGCGTTGAAACCAAAATTGAAGCAGATTACGTTGAAACTGAAATTAAAGTAGAAGATGAATCACCTATATGTATGTAGATAAATTTAGATAATACAAGATGAACACTCAAGTATATATAATTTAGTGAATTTGTGTTTGGGTTATGTTTTTTAATATAAACTTTAAATTGAAATATGCAGGAGAATCTATCAACATTGATGATGAAATATTAGAAAATGTTGATACTGACAAATTTGGGAAGAAAAAAGCTAAGCATTATATAAGATATTGAACTAAGAATATGTATAATACCTTTTCCAAAGATGAATCAGTAATAGTAAAAGCTCAACTTTTACTTTGTCTAATGAAGTCAAAAAAGTTAAAAGAAGCTACATAATTATTGGGTATTCAAAAGTCGACAAAGGATACAAACGTAAAACAAAATGTCTTTAACAATATAACTAGTGTATTAAAGATTTTGGAAAATATCGAAAAGAAGATGTTTGTGTTGCACGTAGAGCGATACAAATGACAGTTGTTTCATATAACAATATAAAAGATCGTTTGACACGACACAAGGAAAAAATGATGGGAACGTCAAGAAAAACATTGCACAAACATAACAAATTTTGATTGCAAATAGATGTAAATGATGAATTAGCTTGTTGGACAATGATTTCTAGACAACCCTACAAAGATAGACTTGCATAAAATGTTAAAGAATTGGCCCGTAATTGTTGTCTGGAAGAATCTTGTGTTTCACCACATACAAGGGATGTGTTGCGACGAAGAATAATACGCAAACAATATGAAAAACATCCAAAGAATATATTTCCAATGACACAAATAGATTTGTTCAATCAGTTCAAAGAAGAGCACAAAGAAGTTAAAATTTCCATCAATACATTTGTGCAAAAAAAATCATGGTTTGTTAGACCCATCACTATCCATGACACTTGTTGTTTTCGTTATCATGTTGAATTTGAATTGTATTATGACACGTTTTTGGATTTTGATAAATTTTTATGGCCAAGTTCACCTCCTCCTTCCACATTTTGTGTTTTTATATCTGAAATTCTATGTGAAAGAGAAGATGATGATTTATTTTACAAAAAAAATGTGTTGGTGGAAATAAATGTGATCGTTGTGGAAATCTAAGTTTGTTTCATTCAAAGTATCATATTTATATGAATGATCAATCATTTTCTAATATAAGAGTCAATTGGAAGAGATATGAATATATGAACAACACAACTCCACATTCTTCAAATGTTATTTCCAAAAGGATTGATTTGAAGGTAGATAAAATCTGCGTGATCTATAAAAACACCAAGCATTCACATAGAGATCTATAAAAACACCAAAACACCAAGAATTCTATAAAAACACCAAGCATTCACATAGAGATCGATGGAAATATCTACAATTCAAACAATCCCATGAAGTGTTTCCACCAGGGACAATTTTGTCTATAGTTGATTTTGCAGAGAATTACACATTCGCTGCACAAAAAGAAATACAGAGAGAATATTATCATTCTGATCAAGTCACGATATTTGTCCATGCTCTATATAGATATGCTCAACGGAGTCTTGATAACATAGAAAGAACCAATGAAAATCGACATGTTATTAAAGAATATCACTTTTATATAAGTGATGATCGAGCACATCACACACATTATGTACAACATTGTTTTGATAAATTTTATGATTCATTGAAAGAACGCAAAATCAGATTTGATTGACATTGGATATGGTCAGATGGGTCTGTGGGTCAATTCAAATCTTCACGATCATTCTATTGGTTATGTTGTCTTCATAAAAAATTAAACATTGGACATTGTTGGAATTTTTTTGACACTAGTCATCGAAAAGGAGAACATGATGGTGCAGGGGCATGTATAAAACGATGACTTCAAAGGTATGAACTGAACCCTCATGCCCATCGATTTGAATCCACTGAACAAGTTGTTGAATGGTGCAAAATATCTTTAATCCATGAATATAATTCGTCAAGGGATGTGTGTAGGTCTGTCTATATATAAATGTTACATGTATGTACACACGATATATAAATTTGAATGTGTTCAAATTTATATTCAATCTTCAATCATTCTCTTGAGATATTTCAAGTTAACAAGTTCTTGTCTTGTGCAGGTTTTTTTGGTATGTTGGAATCGAAGATGTAAATAGATCAATCCCATATGACACCAATACAATACATGGGACACAAAAAATACATTAAGCTAAAACAAAACGTTGTCAAAATGGGTTTGCATTTAATAGAAGAAATGACTCTTGTTTTTGTTCAGTTTGCATAGAGGACACATAATCCATAGATATTTGCGAGAACGAAAATGTATGATATATTAAAGCTTCGAGACATACATAACTTAATGTAAAAAGGAGAATGCCACTTGCAAGCTCAGAGGAGATGGAATCAAATGAAACTATAGTATTATTTGATGGCGATAGAGTTTGTGATCTTGTTAGAGAAGATAATTTTTATGATTAAATTTATTCAAATAGCTTGTAGATGTAGTTGTGTGATAATCTAACACGAATTATTTGTTGTCCAATATATCCAATTATTTGCAAGAGATGTTTTTTCCATGGTTTCACCTGTCGACAACACTGAAAACATGAAATATTATTTGACGTGATGCATGAAACAAAAGATGAGGTTATTAGAAGATTTTGATGATAATGGTTTTATATATGAAAGATGATCCATTGTATTGAAATGATATTTTTTCAAGAAAACCATCAAACCTATAATCATGCTCATTTTCAAGACTACCAGTCAGATGTCACAAGTTGTCAATGTAGTCATTTGGTATGTGCAACACACATAAAGTTAATAGAAGTTCAATAATAATAAAAGAAAAAATTAGAAAATGGAAAATGTCCAAAGTCGATCATGAAAGAATAATTGAAGATGGAATACCATTACGGTGTTTTTAAATAAGTGGCACATGTACATTTTGGAATTATTATTTTTTCATTGAAAGTACATTCCAGATTTTGATGGCTTGTTTTGACTATCTTCAAACATATTTCCAAATAGGATATTTATAAAAAGGGTATGTATAAAAAACTCCAGATCATTCTTAGAAAACACACATAAAATATGGTTCAACAATATTTTATCTATGTTTTTCAACCATTACACCAATCAAAATTATTTTATGAGCATTACACCAAACAAAATTGAGTTTTATACCTCTTGTATGAGCATTTTATTTTAAACTAAAAAAAAATTAAACATCATTTCCATTGACACTTAGTTTTTTCAATAGTATTTTTTTCCATTTTATTTTAATAATATTGCATTAGATTCAAGGATATATGAACCTTTAGGTCAATATCTCTTATAGATTTAGCCTTTTTTTAATGACTACATGATAAAATTAAAGAAGAGTTGATCATATCTTCCATTTTAAGGTTTTATTTTATTGTCACATCATTTTGAGCATTTTATTTTATCGTTAACACACAAAACAAATCTCAAGATTTTATTGTATAAACATGACATATAATTATAATTTGGATATCTCTTATATCTTGAAAATTTTATTTTTATTACTATTGCACCAATCAAAGAAGAGTTGAACATCCCTTTTATCCTTGATTTGAGAGCATTGACTTCTTTAAGTGGTATTTTTTTTTTCATTTTTTAAATGACTATTAAATAACAACTAAAAACAATTTAAACAACTCTTCCACTTGTTGTAATAACAGTCTACTAATAATATCATACATATACTAATATATCCATTCTAATTATTAAGTTGATAAATACATTTAAAATTTGAAATTATTTAGAATATCCATTTTAATAATTAAATTGATTTTCATGTAAACTTTTTTAAAAGTGTTAATCATTAGAATTAAATTGTAATTAATAGATATATTCTCTAACAAAGTTAAGGAAATTAATGTACAACATTGTTTAAAGTCAAGTAAATTAAATTGTAATTAATAGATATCTTCTCTAACAAAGTTAAGAAATTAATACAACATTGCTTAAAGTCAAGTGAAGACCCTTACAAACATGTGGATTTATGTAAATAATACTAAACCATAGCTTGCAAATCATTTTTCTTAATGTAATTCTCTTTCATACATATTATCTGAGTTGTACAAGGGGTATGTGTTGTTCCTTGACATATATAAAATACAATGCTTGAATGCATACCTCCTCCCTTCAATTCCACATTGGTTACCTTCTTCCAAAATCAAACACAAGTTTTCTGAAAGTAAATTGGTAGATCATGAAAAATTCTTCCTTTTAGTGCAATTCATACCAACATAGGCTTTGCATGCTTTAAAGTGTTTTCTACTACCATAATATATTCTCAAATATTTTTTTCATGGTTTAACATGTTGTCTACTATCATATATTCTTAAATAGATATGCAATGATACAATATTTTATATTTGACGGTTCATTTTTTTCTTGTCCATCTATTGAGTTTGCATATTATTAAATATATTTAAACAACAACACATTCTTTGAGTTTGCATCTATGATCTCATATTCTCATCTTTCCTTTACTTTTTTTTATTAGTTAAGTGCATCTATTTAAACCAATTTATTTAGCAGATCTCATGTGCATTTCTTTCCTAAATAGTTTTTTCTTTAAATTTTTTTGTTGGCTAAGTGCATCTATGTAACCAACATAATCATTAGTAACAAGAAAAAATTAAAATAGAATGTGCTAAAATCTACTAATCTGCTAAAAAAAAAATATTTTTTTTCATTAGTAACTAGAATCTGCTAAAATTATTTTGCCAAAATTATTTGATGATATGTCAATAGAATCATATTTTTAACAGTCCACAATGAACATAAAATGAAACATTTAAATTAAGAAAAATATTTAAGAGTTTGGTGCTTAATTTAATGCATTGTAAAAAAGAGAATATATACACAACATTAGTTCATTACTAGTTAACTTTGACACTTTTTGACAATAGAATCATTTTTTTGACAGTAAACAGTGAACATAAAATGAAATATTTAAATTAATACATAACAGAAAAGTATTTAAGAGTTTGATTCTTAATTTAAAATGCATTGTAAAAAAGAGAATACACAAAACATTAGTTCATTACTAGTTAAGTTTGCCACTTTTTGACAATAGAATCATATTTTTGATAGTACACAGTGAACAAAAAATGAAACATTTAAATTAATACATAGCAGAAAATTATTTAAGAGTTTGATGCTTAATTTAAAATGCATTGTAAAAAGAAGAATATACAAAACATTAGTTACTAGTTAACTTTGTTATTTTTTGACAATAAAATCATATTTTCGACAGTACACAGTGAACATAAAATGAAACATTTAAATTAATACATAGCAAAAAAATATTTAAAAGTTTGATGCTTAATTTAATACATTGTAAAAAGAAGAATATACAAAACATTATTTCATTACTAGTTAACTTTGCCACTTTTTTTCCATCAATTTTGAGAAATCAAATATGAGACAATAATTGCTATTTTGAATTCTAAAATTATGAAATATATATAATCAAAGTCTGAATAGTTACACTGTAAAATACATAAGTTCTACATCCATTTTAGGATGATAACAAAAACTAAGACATTTAACTTCAAAATTATGGACTCTAAGCCATCGCTCTAAGATAGATCACTTCATATATGAAATTCAAACCTACAAAAAAAACAGAATTCAAAAATTAAAAATTTACAATTCAAACATGTGAAATAATACAAAATTCAAAAATTGTGATTAAAAAACAATTGAAATACACACCAAAAGAGTTAAGTGTCATCCTTCAAATTACTCTTTCCCACAAAATATATTGTAAACATATTTTCCATCAAATATAATTTAGACATTTGTAAAAGTAAAAAACATAATAAAAAAACAAATAACACATATTAGCATATATACTGTAACTAAATAGTAAATAAACAATAAGAAATAATAACATAACCAACCACAGTTAAACATATTTAAGATCTAGTTACTTTCCAATTAAGAGTACATGATTTAAACAATTTGTAAATCTTATCTAAAATCTTAAAAACATTTAAAAAGAAAAATTATGATTTAGACATCTCTAAAAATAAAAAACATAATAATAAAAAAATAACACATATTAGCATATATACTATAACTAAATATTAAATAAAAAATAAGAAATAATAACATAACCAACCACAGTTAAACAGATTTAAGATCTAGTTACTCTCCAATTAAGAGTACATGATTTAAACAATTTGTAAATCTTATCTAAAATCTTAAAAAAAATTAAAGAGAAAAATTATGTTCTTGGTAAGAAAAAAATTGAATTAGAGTTATATAATAATCTGGAAATAAATTTAGAATTGTGTATGAAGAAAGATCACAAATCTCCATATTAAGTCATTCTTCCAATGAAATACTTATCTTCTTGTGGATACAGTCTCAAATCCTTTAGGTGAAATTCTCCTTGTGGATAAGGTCCCAAATCCTTCATGTGAAATTCTTCTTGTGGATAAGGTCCCAAATCCTTTAGGTCAAATTCTCATCCTAGGTGATGTTATTGTATTCATGGTAAAACAAATTGTGAGTTAGAGTTAGATAATAATTTGAAAATAAATATAGAACTGTGTATGAAGAAAATTCACAAATCTCCATATTAAATCATTATTCCAAATAAATACTTATCTCCTTGTGGATAAAGTCCAACATCCTTTAGGTGAAATTCTTCTTGTGGATAAAGTGCCAAATCATTCAGAAATTCTCATCCCAGGTGATGTGATTTGATCATATTTACACAGTAATAAAATACTAATCTCCTTAACAATTAAATACTTATATCTTCTTCTTTTGCAGTGGTCATATAATCAAATTCTACGATGCCCTTTCAAACCAAATGACTCATAAATCTCCATATTAAGACATTCTTCCAAAAAACTACTTATTATCCAAAAAAGTGCACAAATCTCCATTTTAAAAACCATTCTTCCGAAAAATACGTATCTTCTCTTTCTTCGGTGGAATAGATGTTCTCATATAATCTTGGATGTACATGAAGAAAACACAAATCTGTACATGTATACTAAGTCATTCTTCAAAAACCATTTAAATAGGATGTATTTATATTAGATATAATGAAATGCTCTTTGAAATTATGTGAGCTTATTTGTAAATCTAATTGAATGTTGGTTTTTGTGATTAGTAACCAATTTTGTTAAGAGTTTGACAATACCCTAGCAAGAATGAATTCACTTTGTTGTATGTAGAAAACAGAAATTTGTCCATACTATGCCATTATTGGACACGGAATCAAAGAATGCAATCGAGGAAAATTTAGAAACTTTCTCTTTTCTGATGTGGGATAGAGTCTGTTCTCAAATATTCAAACATGTTCAAGTTCAAAATTAGGTCTTCATCATGATCTAACCTTAAATAATTTTGAATGTGTTGGCATGTTTTTAGACAGAGGGAGAGTATGCGTGTTTGTCATTGATGGCGAACATCGACACACATCAGCATGATCAGTAACGTAGTGATAATGGAAAGATCAGCAGTGTAAGCTCAGAAGGAGGAAAATAGTCAAAGCACGAAAAAGGTCTCGTTTCAGAGTTTCGCAGATCGGGAAATCCAAAGGAAAGAGGTTTGAACTCGTGATATGCGAAATCGCGATAACAATCCTGACCGTTGGAGTCATAGGACATGTGGCAAGCGATTGGAATTTCGCTGACTTGCACATTTGGAGGAGTCAACGGAGCATGGCGTGGGAACTCGCGATATGCGAGATCACGAAAAGATATAGACCATCGAATCATCGAGATCATGGACCGTTGATTAGGCCTGACGAAGGCCCGTGAAGTTGAAAAATCTCAATAAGATATTAACCATTGATCCAAGAGGTACACATGGAGAAATATCATTGTTTCGCTAACTGGAAATTGAAAGGAGTGAAGTGCTCATTTGATTGGCAAGTGGTCATATCTTGTGGTCACATTGTCAAGAGCTGGAGAGAAGAGCTAGAGATGCCAAGCTCTAACTTAGAGTCTCAACGATCGTGACTTGGAGTGTCGAGACCCATCATCACAGGAATCGCGATATGAGAGATCATGATGATATCTGGACCGTCGGATCATTGGAGATCTCGACCGTTGACCAGGCTCGATGAAGTTCATAAGTTCGCAAAATATGAAGTGCCTTTTGGCACAGCCTGCGGTCACCATCGATGGTCACGTGAGGGGAAGAAGATATATGTGCTACGCTCCATCTCGGAGTCTCGACAATCGTGACTTGGAGTATCAAGATCCTTCATCACAGGAATCGTGATATGCGAGATTGCGATGAGATCTAGAGCATTGGATCATTGGATATATCGACCGTTGATCAAGCTAGATGAAGCTCATAAGTTCACGAAATACGAAGCACCTTTTGGAACAGCATGTGGTCACCACTGGTGGTCACATGAGGGGAAGAAACTAGCGGTGCTAAGCTCCATCTCGGAGTCTCGATGATTGCAACTTGGAGTGTTGAGACCCTTCATGATAGGAATGCTGAAATTCTTGGTCATAGCTAGTGGGCATATGAGATAAATGCGAGACCCTATGGATTTAATCCAACGATGTTGGTTATTTGAGCATCTAATAGAAGGGCTATTGTTAATCTTCATGATTAACTAATCAGTTAGGATTCAGTTAGCATAACTGAATCGTGATTCTTGGACGGTTGGTGTTTCAGTTGCTGAAGCGTTGTTCTAGGGATTTGAGGGGTAACCGAAGGGGTTGTAGAATATAAAAGAAACACGCAGTGACTATGCGTGGTTGGTCGTTCTGAATGAAAAATGAGTTGAATTATAAGAAAGAAAAAATTACAGTATGCGTAGTGTGAGATCGATAGTATGCGTACTGTAAGATAAAACTCAGATATGAGTAATAGATGAGGAATAGACAGAAGCAAGAGAAGAATTGTAGAACATCTTGAAGCAGAGAAAAATTGAAGAATAGACAAAGGAAGAGAAGAATTGTAGAACAGTTAGAAACAGACCAGATTTACAGAACAAAGAAGAAGTGGTAAGAATCGACTTATCTGTATTGTTGGTTATTCAATCATTTATTTATAATCATGGAGGTAGGGTGGTGCTAGGGAGGACTGTGGTCCTATGATATTCGATTTGGTGATTGAATATTGAGAGTTGTAACTTCCATCTAGTTGTGGCTAGAAAACAGGGTGGCAAGGTGGTGCTCAGAAAAACAAAGAGTTTTCTGTATACAAGTTGATGCTTGTATAAATCTAGTTGGTGCTGGAATATTTAGGGAGTTGGTGCTTCCTTCTAGTCGGTGCTAGACAAACTAGAGAGTTGGTTCTCTCAACAAGTTGGAGCTTGTAAAACAAAGGTAGTAGCCTCACTTTGAGTCGGTTCTCAAACATAGATGATGTACAGAACTTAAAAGATTGCCTATCATTTCGAAGAAGAAGAGGTTTTCTCCCTTTATGGGTTTCCTTGTGAAAATATGTCTCTGTGTATATGTTATGTGTGACTGATGCTCATTATTTATGTTTTCCATATGTTGTATAATATTGATGATCACTTGAAGAAAGATTAAGAATGGTTTAATAGACATAAAATTGTTTAAGCACAATAACAACTAATTCACACACCCTCTTAGTTGTCTTAGTAATTTCAACAATTGGTATTAGAGCGGGTTCATTTTATTTAAAGGTAGATATGTAAGCTTAAACATGACAAGTCATGAAGGGACTTCAGCTAGTAATCCTCCTTTGTTTGATGGAACAAATTTTTCTTTTTGGAAGGTTAGAATGAGAACATACCTAATGGCCTTAGGTGTTGATGTTTGGGATGTAGTAGAGATTGGATATACAAAGCCTGTTGTGCTGGCTTCCAAGGATGATAAGTTAGAATTTATCTTTAATGTTAAGGGAATGAATGCTATCTTGAATGGACTTGTAGAAGCCGAGTTTGTAAAGGTGATGCATCTTCAAACTGCCAAAGAAATGTGGGATAAACTTATTAGCAACTATGAAGGAAATGAGAAAGTAAAAGATGCTAAATTTAAAACATTTAGGTTGAAGTTTGAACAACTAAAGATAAATGAAGATGAAACAATTAGCAAGTATTTTTTAAGAGTTGAAGAACTTGTGAATGCCATGAAGGGTCTTGGTGAGAAGATTGAAGAATCACTTTTAGTTCAGAAGATTTTAAGATCTTTGCTTGATAAATTTAATCCAAAAGTCTCTGCAATAGAAGAACTAAATGATCTTAAAACTCTGTCCATTGATCAAATCCTAGGAACTTTGACTGCATATGAAATGAGAATCAAAAAAGATAAATCCATTACTCGATAAACATATTTTAAAGAAGACAAAAATATTGATTCAAATTTAGATGATATTGAGGCAAAATTTGTGAGAAGGTTAAAGAAAGGATCAGGAAAATATCAAGGCAAGCTTCCCTTCAAATGTTTTAACTGTGGTAAGATAGGTCATTTTTCATCTAAGTGTGCCCATCATATAAAGGACCAGAACTCTGATGATGAAAAGAAGTACAAATTCAAGAAATATAGTAAAAAGAAAAGTTTGTGTGCAAATAATGACAATTTCTCAGAAGACATAGATAGTGATTCATCATGTGAAGACAAAGTGAATGATTTTATGCTTATGGCTATGGGAGATATTGATGATGAGAACAGAGGAGGTGAAATGGATGATGAATAATATGTGGTGGTTATGGAAGGTGAATTAATCAGTGCTTTGGAAGAAATTGACAGACTTAGATGTAAGAAGAGAAAACAAAACTAGCTGTTGAAGTCGTTTAAAATGAATGGTGAAAAACATGATGAAAACCTTTCTCTACTAAAAGTGGAGTTAGAAGAGGCAAAGAAAATATAATACATACTGAAACAACAATTGTCAGAGAAGAAAGAGAGGTGTGAAGCCTTAAAAGAAGATATAGTAAAAACCAGAAAATAAATGGAGAATTTTAAGGCATTGTATCACCAAAATCTGCCAAGTATTAAAGTTTCAAAAGAATTAACTTTCATTCTAAATCAACAAAGGAATCCAAAGTTGAAATCCATATTGGGCTATGAAGAATGATCAAGTAGTGATCATTCAAGTAATATAGAACCCATCAAGTTTGTCAAACTACAATCATTGACAACAACCACTCTGCAGAAACAAAGAAAGAAAATCAACCACCAAGAAGGAATGAAAGAAAAAGTACCAGAACCAAATCTGTAGATCAAAGAAATAATACAAACAAATTTTCTGATCAAAGAAATCATCAGCATGGAAGAAATCGACTACAACCTTTTTCCAGGTACAAAGGTTTTTTCTATGGTTATTGTTTTTTCTGTTCTAACTTTGGTCACAAAGATGTAAATTGTTTTTTAAGATCTAGATATTTGAAATCAAGATACTCAAGGAATAATTATCTACCACAACAAAAATTGAGACAACCAAGAAACAAATAACCACATACTATAAATCATGTGATGGATGGAGGAAGGACACAGGTGAAACATAACAACAATTATGAGCATAACAATCATTATGATTTGTTATTCAGTGAACCAAAATGTTACATCTATCATAACTATGGACATAAAGCTGCAAATTGTCGCTTAAGAAATTTTTAGCTAGATTCGAATCCTACTGCTGAAAATTTCAAGATTTGGAAGAAGAAAGAAGATGACAAGTGTAGACTAGTTTTATCAGCCCAAAGAGAAAAGAATCCCTGCTATATTAATAGTGGATGTTCCAAACATATGACTGGAGACAAAAGTAAGTTTATAACTCTAAGTGAAAGCAAATCTTTGAATGTAACTTTTGGAAATGATGCACTAGGAAAAATAAAAGGTAAAGGAATGGTGAGTTTGAGTAATGGAAAAGGGAAAGCTCAAGATGTGTTGTTTGTAGAAGGTTTGAAACATAATATGCTTATTGTCAGTCAAGTTTGTGACCGAGGATGTGAAGTCATTTTTATCTCTAATGATTGTAGAATAAAATCTGTGAATTCAGGACAGCTAGTTGCAAAAGGGATAAGAATAAAAAACAACATCTATGTGTTAAAAGAAGAAAAAGAAGAATGTTACTTAAGCAAGTATGATGAAAGTTGGCTATGGCATATGAGACTTGGACACTTAAATTTTGATCATATAATCAAGATTAGAAATAATGGGGCAGTAAAAGATCTTTCGAAGATATCAAATCCATATGAATTTGTTTTTAAACCTTGTCAGATAGGAAAACTTACTCGCACTGAGTTCAAATCAAAAAAATTTCCTTCAATAGAAAAACCTCTCCAGTTAGTACATATGGATTTATGTGGACCATCAAGGAAAGAAGGTACAGGAAAATAAAATTATTTTATGTTGATTATTAATGACTATTCTAAACTAACATGGGTTGCCTTTTTAAAGGAAAAATATGAAGCATTTGAAAAATTCAAAGTGTTTAAGGCTCTAACTGAGAATCAAACAGGAAAAATATTGAAGGCAGTAAGGTCTGATAGAGGAGGAGAGTTTAGCTCATGGAACTTCAAAGAGTTCTATGATAAATATGGAATCAAAAGATAGTGCACAATTCCAAGGACTCCACAACAAAATGGAGTTGTTGAGAGGCAGAATAGATCAGTACAAAAAATGGCAAGATCAATGATGAATGAAAGGAACATACCTCAGACATATTGGGTTGAAAAAATTCATACAATTGTTCATATCATTAACAAAGCACATCTCAGATAACATAGTGACAAGACTCCTTATGAACTATGGTTTGGAATACCTGCTTCAATTAAGCATTTTAAAGTCTTTGGGAGTAAATGTTACATTAAGAATAATGATGAAAATATTGGCAAATATGATGACAGGGCTGATGAAGGTATCTTCTTGGGCTATGCTACAAACAGTAAAGGGTATAGATTCTACAATAAGAGACTGCATAAACTAGTTGATTGTATAGACATAAAAGTTGATGAAGAAATACCAGTTAGAAATGTAAGCAGTGTTGATCCAAGAACAAAAGATATAGCTGAATACGAAGATGAACAGGTCCAAAGATCATAAATAGAAGAATTTGAATCAGATGAAGATACGAATACTCCGACTAAAACAAATCAACAGAAAGAAGAAAAACCACCTCTCGAAATTGTTAGAAAGAATCATCGTGAAAATAAGATAATTGGAGATATAAATAAAGGAGTTCAGAGAAGAAGGAAATTGATTAAAGACTTAGAACAATCTCATGTTGTTTTTTTATCTATGACTGAACATAAAAAATTTGATGAAGCCAGCTAGCATGATAATTGGATTAGGGCTATGAATGAAAATCTTCATCAGATTGAGAAGAACAATACTTGGGAGATTTTCCCTAGACCTGAAGATAAGAATATAATAGGTTCCAAATGGGTGTTCAAAAATAAAATGAATGAAAAAGGACAAGTT
Source organism: Picea engelmannii (assembly GCA_009831015.1). Lineage (NCBI taxonomy): Eukaryota > Viridiplantae > Streptophyta > Pinopsida > Pinales > Pinaceae > Picea > Picea engelmannii. Next base: position 335,780 of record ML782314.1, on the reverse strand, counting down.
GTTAGAAATAAAGCCAAATTGGTCTGTAAAAGGTATGCACAAGTTGAAGGTCGGGATTTTGATGAAACTTTTTCACCAGTGGAAAGATTGGAAGCCATAAAAATATTTCTTGCATATTCATGCCATAAGAACTTTAGAGTTTATCAGATGGATGTTAAGTCAACTTTTCTTAATGGAGATCTAGAGGAAGAAGTATATATGGAGCAAACTGAAGGATTCTCATTGAAAGATAATATATATTATGTTTGCAAGCTAAATAAGGCCTTATATCGACTGAAACAAGCACCATGAGCTTGGTATTATAGTCTGGACAAATTTTTACAAGACAAAGGGTTCATGAAAGGTATTGTTGACAACAATCTCTACATTAAGTCTGAAGGTGATAATTTACTAGTTGTTTTGGTTTATGTAGATGATATTATTTTTGGTTGTACTAATGAATCATCTATCCAGTGGTTTGCTAACTCTATGGAAATAGAGTTTGAGATGTCCATGATAGGAGAACTGTCATATTTTCTTGGTTTACAAGTAAATCAAAGTTCTGCAAGAATATTTATCTCTCAAGAAAAATATTTGAAAGAGATGTTGAAGAAATTTCAAATGGAGGATTCCTCTCCCGTTAGTACACCTATGGTGGTTGGTTGCAAGCTCAGTAAAGATGATATGTCACCTGATGTCGATCAAAGGACATACCGATCAATGATAGGCAGTCTTTTGTACATCACAGCTTCTCGTCCTGATATAATTCTATATGTTGGAATGGTAGGTTGCTATCAGTATGCTCCTAAACAAAGTCATATAGTAGCGGTAACAAGGATATCCAAGTACTTGAAAGGCACAATGAATTACGATCTGTGGTATCCCAGAAATCAGAACTTTCAGTTAACTGCTTATTCAGATGCCGATTGGGAAAACTGTGTTGATGAGAGAAAAAGCACTGGTGGAGGAGAATTCTTCTGGGTGACTCATTAGTAGCATGGCTTAGTAAAAATCAAGGATCCATTTCATTATCAACTACAGAGGCAGAATACATTGTTGCTTCTACTTGCTGCACACAAATTTTATGGATGATACAAACTCTTACAGATTTGAAGGTAACTTACACTAATCCCATTCCACTTCATTCTGATAACACCAGTCCCATCAGTCTCTCTAAGAATATTGTACTTCATTCAAAATCTAAGAACATACCAATAAAATACCATTTTCTCAGAGAACAAGTTACAAACAGAATTGTTCAAGTGAATTATATTCCTTCCATAGAATAGATAGCTGATATCTTTACTAAACCGTTTGCAGCGACCCATTTTGGATATCTTCATCAAAAGTTGGGGGTTGTAACTTCTTTTGTCTAATATGTTCACCTGATCAAGGGGAGTACTTATTGAATATATGTTGTATTTCTAAGTTGATCATACTTGACAGGGGGACTATGTATGACAACAACTCAGGGGGAGAGTGTTTCTTCTTTGACATTGATGTCAAAGGGGGAGAAAGTGTGGTAATTTCAAGGATGCTATAGTGGTATAGTTGCATGTTTTTCAAGGGGTTTCCATCAATACCAAAGGGGGATATTGTTGGCATGTATTTAGACAGAGGAAGAGTATGCATGCTTTTCATTAATGGCGAACATTAACACACATCAGCATGATCAGTAGCATAGCGATAATGGCAAGATCAACAATGTAAGTTCAAAAGGAGGAAAATAGTCAAAGAACGACAAAGGTCTCGTTTTGGAGTTTCGCAGATTAGGAAATCCAAAGGAAAGAGGTTCGAATTCGTGATATGTGAAATCGTGATAACAATCCTGACCATTGGAGTCATAGGACATGTGGCAAGTGATTGAAATTTTGCTAACTTTCACATTTGGAGGAGTCAACAGAGCATGGTGTGGGAACTCACGATATGCGAGATCATGAAAAGATCTGGATCGTCAAATCATCGAGATCATGGACCATTTATCAGGCCTGATGAAGGCCCGTGAAGTTGAGAAATCGCGATAAGATCTTGACCATTGATGCAAGAGGGACATATGGCAAAAGATTATCGTTTCGCTGACTGGAAAGTCAAAGGAGAGAAGTTCTTGTTTGATGGGCGAGTGGTCATATCTCGTGGTCAAATTGTCAAGAGATAGAGAGCAGAGCTAGAGATGGCAAGCTCCATATTAGAGTCTCAGTGATCGCGACTTCTAGTGTCGAGACCCTTCATCACAGGAATCACAATATGTGAGATCACGATGAGATCTGGACCATCGGATCATTAGAGATCTCGACCGATGATCAGGCTCGATGAAGTTCATAAGTTTGTGAAATATGAAGCACATTTTGGCCCAGCCTGTGGTCATAGTCGGTGGTCATGTGAGGGGAAGAAGATAGCAGTGTTAAGCTCCATCTCAGAGTCTCGACAATCACGACCTTGAGTATCGAGACCCTTCATCAGAGGAATCACAATATGCAAGATTGCAATGAGATCTGGACCATCGAATCATTAGAGATCTCAACCATTGATCAGACTTGATGAATTTCATAAGTTCACGAAATACGAAGCGCCTTTTGGTGCATCCTATGGTCACATGAGGGGAAGAAACTAGCGGTGCTAAGATTCATCTCAAAGTCTCAGTGATCATGACTTGGAGTGTCGAGACCCTTCATCACAAGAATGTCGAAATGCAAAATCATGAAATTTCAATTCTGTTTAGTGCTCAGTCATAGCTAGTGGGAATATGAGATAAACGCAAGACCTTGAGGATTTAATCCAATGGTGTTGGTTATTTGGGCATCTGATCAGAGGGCTATTGTTGATCTTCATGATTAACTGATCAGTTACGTTTACGATTCAATTACAGTATGCGCAGTGTGATATCGACAGTATGAGTAGTGTGAGATAAAACTCAGAGATGGGTAACATATGAGGAATAGACAGAAGCAAGAGTAGAATTGCAGAATAGCTTGAAGCAGAGAAGAATTATAAAACAGACAGAGGAAGAGAGGAATTGCAGAACAGTTAGAAGCAGACCAGATTTACAGAACATAGAAGAAGTGGTAAGAATCGACTTATCTATGTTGTTAGTTATTCAATCATTTATTTATAATCGGAGAGGTAGGGTGGTGCTAGGGAGGACTGTGGTTCTCTGATATTCAAGTTGGTACTTGAATATTGGGAGTTTTAGCTTCCATCTAGTTGTGTCTAGAAAACAGGGTGGAAGGGTGGTGCTCGGGAAAACACAGAGTTTTTTGTATACAAGTTGGTGCTTGTATAAATCTAGTTGGTGCTAGAATATTTAGGGAGTTGGTGATTCCTTCTAGTCGGTGCTAGAGAAACCAGAGAGTTGGTGCTCTCAACAAGTTGGAGCTTGTAAAACAGAGTTAGTAGCCTCACTTTGAGTTGGTGCTCAAACATAAATGATGTACATAACTTAAAAGACTGCCTATCATTTCGAAGAAGAAGAGGTTTTCTCCCTTTATGGGTTTCCTCGTGAAAATTTGTCTCTGTTTATATCTTATGTGTGACTGATGTTCATTATTTATGTTGTCCATATGTTGTATAATATTGATGATCACTTGAAGAAAGATTAAGAATGGTTTAATAGAATTAAAATTGTTTAAGCACAATAACAACTGATTCACCCCCCCTCTCAGTTGTCTTAGTAATCTCAACATAATGTACACCATTTAAGACAATGATAAACTTATGTAGGGGTTATATATATTTCAAAATAATTGATCAAAGCGTTGAATAGGAAAGGATAAACTAAAAATTTGATAAAAGTCAAGAGCATACATTTATGAATCATCCTGAATGGAAACATCGTTCCCTAATCTGGGTTCTTCCTCTGCTTCCTCAATCCCAATCTCTCTTTTGAGCACACTCTCAGGTACACTCTTCTCCACATTAGACTATATAACACATTTCAAATTTGAAAATTTGAAAAATTATATTAAATGATTATAACACATTAAATGTAAATGATTTTAAGACATTAAATGATACCTATTAACTCCCACCATATTCAAACTCTCCAAATGAGAATTGAGAAAAATCTTCCCAAGTAGTAGGAGATAGAATATAGATCTATGAACAACACAACTAAGAACTAAATCTAGGATTCAATGTGTTCACAATTATACAAAATTATAAATGTTGTTGATCTCTTATTCAAAAGAGTGTAGATTGAACAACTATTAGAAAATACATACCTCATTCAATCCATCCAAATTTAAACTTGTCGAATCAAATCCCCTACTGAATGGAGATTATTTTAACATATCTCGAAACTACAACTAATTGCAAGAAGAACTCGATTATTTATATAGAGACAATGATATCTAAATCTAGAACTAGAAGTAAACTATCATAAAATACGTAAAAAATTTCCTAAATAGAACACATACCAATCTGCAGTTCGGGTCATCATTCTGAATTACCTTCTTCCAACCATCCCGACAAAATTTTGCATACTCCAAAACATATTCTACTGACATTGTATCTAACTCCACATCTATTTTATCAACAAATGTGGCTCGGGAATTGGCTTCTGCTCACTGATGCTTCATCCCAACATCAACACTGTAAACAATAGCTTCAAAATTTTCCCCAATTGTAGTCCTAGCCTATTTTCCAACTTCTGATGTAGCTTGGAACTATGAAAGTGAAGAAAATGCCCCTATTGGGCGAGGTAGTAAAGGTTGTGGAGGCCTCGACAATGCCTCCCTTCAATATTTCCCTTTGTGATCATATGTATGTCCTTTATCAGTCCCATAATATTTGGACGGTAGACTAGTATAATCAGTGTGCATGTGAAATAAAAACTCTGGAAAAAGTGTCTTGGAACATAGTGTGGAACCTCATCATTCCATGACAATTTTCCATGTGCCAGAAAAAATGTGTTATACAGATGTCCTACATAGACAGGGTGCTTAAAATATTGTACCTTCAACATCTTCCTCTTTGGGTGATTAAAATCTGGACCAGGGGGCAAAATTTTTTCTCAATTTTCAAAGTGCTCGGAATGTGACGAAAACAATGCCATTGTGTCTGTGTCGTCTTATTGATTCCGGCAGTATATTTACTTTCTCAAACAGAGTCCGTATGGAGAAGATATCGCGATCTGTTCGCCGAGCCAAACAAGCAAAAAATTGATGTTGACTGTACCTGTCCGTACATGACACGTGGCAAGTTCGTACAGTCCGTACAGGACACGTGGTAGCTCTAGGGCGTGACATGTGTCATGCATTTTTGGACTTTTCAGCATACGGTTTGGCCAATCCTGAGGTGACACGTGTCAGCACTGGAAGGGTGACATGTGGCACATGATGACATCAGCATCCTGCATGTCGGATGACGTCAGTAGTACGCATGGCACTGTCATGGAAGAGGTGACATGGAAGGTGGGTGATGTGGCACGTTTTCATTGGTTGGTTATATGCAAAATTTCTATGGGAGTTTGCGGGGTTCGACCCCGGGACCTTCCCCGTTGGTAAAGACTTAGCAAGTCTTCGCTAACCATAATACTGCCGCATGAGCCTTGTTTATAATATGGTTTTTCTTTTAATTAACATTGATATATGTTGTATGCAAAGGGGGGTCGGGCCGGGGCTTAGCCCCGACCCGTGGACACATTATAATACATACGACCAATGTACATTTGTTTGGCGCGCGGGGGTGTATAACATATATAATATATGTGTATTGTGTTTTATAAACCAATGGTTTAAACCATGTATTTATGCGCGTGGGATTTTAACCATAACCTATGGTCTCATTGTACCATTGCATATGACCACCGTATATATGGTGCACGCGCTTAATAGTTGCATGCGGGTTTTTGAAACTTAACCCAAAGTTTCGTATTTAACCAATGGTTTAAAACGTGCGAAAGTTCCAACGGTTTTTCAAACGGCATTAACCACCTTTTTGCCCAGCTCGAGGTCTTATGCCACCATGTGCCTAGGTGCCGAGGCGGTTAGGGGCTGGAGGTGGCCTAATCGTTCTACGGTTTTCACCGTTGGTGTGGTTGCACCCAGTGCCAAGTTATAACACACATTGGGAGCGTGTTCCAGGTTCATGCACACAGAGGTGCATTTTGTAGAGCCAATTCCAGCAAAGCTTGAAGGAGGAAAATGGAGGAGGCCTAACTTCTTTATCGTTTGGCCGATTGAGGTGCCATAAAAGCCCAGTTAGGGGTTTTTGGATGTGCTGGATCCATTGGTGTTGTTTTCAAGGCCATTTAAGACTTCTTCTGTGATATTTTCACCATTGAATTTCTAGGAAGCTCTAGGGAGCTTGAAGCCCTATTTGATGGAGGACATGGTTTGGTGAGCCTATGTTTGTTTTATGTGATTGAATAATCATTTTTGGCTAATTGATATGCTCTGAACACATTGGGATAGGTTTTAGAGGCTATTGAGGACTTTTACAAGTGTTTTTTCCAAAGATAAGCTCAGGGAAGCTTATGGCCACATGTAGAAGAGGTCATGCCCGGATGAGCCATGATCCGTTTTCAGAGTTCTATTAGTCATTTTTGGGGTTTTTATGTGTTCTGATCAATGGTACAATTTGTTTTTCCATTGGAGTTGAGCAGCAACTTATAAAATAACTTTTGACAAATTAATCCCAGAGATCCAAGTCCATTGATGGAGGCTCGAGGAGATGTAGCCTAGAGGGGGGTGAACTCATTTATCATGTTGTGATTGTTCTGAGTTTGATGGTTTATTTGCTGCAAGTTGTGTTGCTGTGTATTTATTTCAAGTACATATATAACCATTTAAAAGAACATTTTCTCACACATAAGCTTTTAAAGGAAGAAGCATGAACTTAACACATAAGTTTATATTGCATATTTATACACATGAAGCAAGGTCTTGTAAAGTTTATTTTAATGAAGTAGGGGTGCTTGCATAGAATAACAAGTCATCCTTCTATTTTCAGATCATTGGGCCCTCTTTGAAATTGAACATGGAAATGGCGTCTTCTTTTGAAAATCTATTTTTTACTTCCTCCCATTTATCAGGACCCATCACCTATGACTTTCACCACCTCATTAGATTGATAAAACTGTCAGTGGTTGACCCCATCTTCTAATATGCATCCATAAAGTTTTTCAATGAATGCAAAATAATTTGCAAACTTTGTTTTCTCTCCTGAGGCAGTTCCAAGACCACCAAAGCATTTTTCAACCTCTTTTTAACACATGAGCATCACTCAAGCGTCATTGCTTCAGTATTCACTTCCCAGGGAAGTTCATTAGCAACATCTGAAGGATAGGTGGATGTAGGCATGTAATCTTTTGTTTCTTGATAACGTGACCTCCTAAATCCACCTTCATCCTCTACACTGACATTTTAATATTCATGAAATCCACTCACATTTTTTTCCCTTTCTCTAAATGGATTATCTACACACACATTTGAATGTAACTTCAAGATTTATCCTCACATAAATTTAAATACAAAAAATACAACAAAAAAAAACAAAATCAAAGAAAATTACCAAAAATATTCTCTTGTCCAGAGGTATTCCCTACATTATCAGGTGTAGGAGTATCGATGCGCAACCTATCTAAGAAGGTTGTATCCATAACACTGTCTTGAGCAGGTTCTACAATTGATCTATTCAGAGACTCATTTGAAAATCTCCTCTAATGAGATTGTTGTTGCTCACTCGGAGTCTCAGTCAGAGAAGGATTTCTTATTCTTCCTTCTTGAGAATACCTAGAGTGTTTGTGAGGAATGTTTGTAGAATCCTGTGTCGACATCTCTCCTCAATATCTATCCAAAATGCATAGTTTATCAATAAAAATGCAGAGATGTACACAAGTTCAAGCAATTAAAAACACAGAGATAAATCAAATTTTTAATCAATCAAGCCACAGAGGTACTCGCTCATTATAAGGTGAAAATAATAGACATTCATCCATGAATCAATCAACTCAAAGATAAGTAATGGGTCCATAGACAACAAGGAAAATTCTTATCCTTCACTCATCATCCATGCACAGAAAAGAAGGACATTTTAATTTATAGGTCTTTAAACACCGAAGTGGCGACCATCAATTTGGCTCCTGGATGAATGCTCAAGCACAAACTGATGACTAAAGGGATAAGTGACATAAGATAAAACCACAATATTTTCATAATAATCAATAAAACCCACACATAGAAGTGATTGAAATCAGAAGTTGGGTTCGCCAAGGGACTTCCATTCAACTCAGAGGTTTATCATTCACAATACACATCAAAGAAGAAGATGCAAAGACTAAACACTCATCCATGAATCAATCAACTAAAATATAAGTAAGGGATAGACAGTAGGATAAATTCGTATTCTTCACTCATCATCCATGCACAAAAAATCAGGGCATTTGAATATAGAGGTCTTTAAACACTGAAGTTATGACCTTCGATTTGGCTTCTAGCTGACTGCTCAGGCAAGGAATGATGAATAAAGGGATAAGGGACAGAAGATAAAACCACAATATTTTCATAATAATCAATAAAACCCACACAAAGAAGTCATTGAAATCATAAGTTGGGTTCGCCGAGGGAAATCAATTCAGAAAAACAACAAGCAACTGGATTCATTAAAATTTCCCTGTGGTTGGATCCACTAAAAAAATGTATTAGAACATTTCTTTAAGATTCCTTAAAAGTTCCCTATGGTTGGATCCACAAAGACCGCATATAATGTAATGTATTAGAATCCCCAAAACAAAGAGTTTAATCTTCATAACCTCATACACCCATGTTTTAATCACAACAAGGTGAATGTCTTGCATGAACATGGATTATATGCCATTGCTTTAAACTTCCCATTATCATTGTTTACATGTCATTGAGTTTTTATACTAATTCCTTTATTTTCATGTTAAATGGGATGGTATTGAGGGTTGTTTGTATTCCTAACATAAATTAAGATGAGGTGGCGCAAATGCAATATTTGTGATAATGTTATATTATGTAACATATGAACTGTGCAAATGATATATTATATATTTGGATCACTTGAGAGATTTAAGGACAAATTGTTGGATAGTTGTGGATATAGTTGAACTAAATACATATCTGTGAAATATTTTATGGTCACCTAAAGTTACATCAAGGGACCTAATTTTACTATAAACTTAGGTATTTTCTCTAATGGATACATAAAGTGACCTAATTTTACTATAAACTAAGGGATTTACACTAAGGGATTTCCACTAAGGGATTTATACCTAATTGTCAGATAAAGGAACCATGTTTCCACTAAGGATTTTCTTAACTATAAACTCCCTAACTCCCTTGTTTGATATAGTTTTGAGTTTATTTGTTGTTTATTATTAAACCTAACATCATATCCCTCCATGTCCAAAACCTATTTTTACCTTGAAAACAATCGTAAATCATATGAACTTTGGCTCTGGGAAAAAAATAAACCCATTTTGAGACACTCATCAATCTTGTTATATTATATATGGATTTGAAGATTTGGGTTGTAACATTTCTATACAATCATGGACAAATACTGAGAAAATTCAAAAGTGTTTATAATTTATAATCTTATAATTAATATCATACAACCTATCCTATCCTCATATAATTAGTTATTTCTCCATTAAGAGAATGACTAAAACTAGGTACCTAATGTACATGCACAAGAGACTACTAACATGAAAGAAAATACATGCTACCTATGATTTCTTCAAACTTTAGTCAAATCCACCTATGGCTTAAAGGGGGTTGGCATAAAGATGTCAATTCTTGGCTAAATCATTTTAGAATGGATAAGGAGATCACTCTACAAAACATTGATATACCATTAAAAATACTATTAAATTGAAATTCAATGAAATATCAATATTTATGAAGAGTTATTGTTAACTAGAAGGTATAAAATGTGGCTTCTAACATAAAAACTCCGATATGATATGGGTTTTCATTAGAAAATATTTCTACTATGAGTGGATATATCACTAGTGTTAGGTCACATGGCCCTCATAACATTATGATTGCTTGTTTCCTCACATAGTTCCTACCATGTTTAAATTATAATAATTCAATTTTAAAGATGGATGAATGTTGAATTATTATTCTTTATTTAATGAGGATTATTTGAATTTTGATTTAGTTTATTTATTTGTATGCATGATTAGTTGTGAACATTTTAAAAATATGCATATAAGGAACATCACTTGTTATTATCGTCTACGTGTGGGATATGTATGTGCTAGCTATGCCTACATATCCAACACAAATCCAATATTATGGTTCAATAAACACATTAGTTATTAATGTCTAGGTTATTAATGAATTAATTAATAACTTGCCAATTTGAAGTTATATTATATATGAATATAAATATCATCAATAAGATAAGCATTCAATAACTTTGGTCAATATGTGTGAAGTAATAAATGAGTATAATCATTAGTTCCCATCTAAGACTCTTTTATTTCTATAAATTAGAATTTATCATCCAAAATGAAGTATTCGTTATAATTATTCCTAAATAGTCAAAGGGTCTCTACAATTGGAAAGACCACCAGAGTGGAAGACTTTGGAAAAGATCACCAAAGTGGGAGACTGGTTCCTTTTTGAATAGTTTACTATGATAAGAGTCTATGGTTTGGAAGAGAATCCATATCAAAAGTCACTGTTGAATTTGGTTTTTCTAGAGACTGAAAAAAGTGAAATTCAATCAATGAATGTTGATCGGATCAATTTCAAAGAAAAACAAAATCTACACAAGTAGGTCACTAATGCTTTACACAGAGATGTGACCAAGACTTATGACAATATGTAGGACATGTGAAGCATAGGGGGATATTTACTTACCCATTATCATTAGGTCTTACTAGATGGTTTCAAGATGTGTTTTGTCAATCCAGTTCAAATATAAATGACTCTTGGCAATGCATATTTCTTTCTCTTATTATGAAATGCAGAATACCAAAAAATGCAAAACTTAGCATGAATTACATAATCATGTTAATCATTGAGTTTTTTAATGAAATTTTTGTTTGAAGCCATAACTAGGCGAGAATGTATCTAGGAATAAAATCCAATATAGGGCCATCCATCCCCAAAGTAGTGTGGTTGGATGAAATGCATTCCATGTCATTTTCCTTGCATCAACAATCAAAGAAATTGTCTCCTTGAGAAAATTGACATTTGTAAATGCAAAGTGTCTAAGGGATTGAGGGAATTCTTCCTTGTACACACAACAAACATACCATATGCGTTCACTTGTTGAGAAGTGGTGCAATGGTAATCAAGGTGTTATAGATCAAGGTACCCCATGGATTTTATTTATACTATGAGAATCACATCTAATAAGAACATCATTTCATGTGTAGGACTCTTTCAATATCCTCAATATTGAATAAACTTTATAATCTACTTGCATTATTAAAACCATACAGCCTTGATATTTATTTAATATCATCAAAATATTTTGAATACATTTTATAATCTAGATTCACATTATTAAAAACCTACATCTAATGTTTTGTAGCATCAAGTGAAAAAATATTGAAAACAAAGTAACGTATGAAAGAGTTAATATAATTTAGCGGTAAACAAAGCATTGTAAGATACTTTGTAAGCTAAACTTTGTAAGAAACTTATGATACTCTAATATTACATATGTAAAAATGGACTTATATATTGAATTCCTAAAGATTTGATTTTTTTATAAAATACAAAAAAAATGAATTAAAAAGTTGGACACATTGAATTTTTTATGAAATTTTTATAAAGTACAAAATGTTTGGATTCAATTATGTTACAATTTGGGATGCCTTCCAGAGTATCCAATTGGGAGTAATAGTGAGCTCATGAATTTTTGAGGATTTGTATGGGGCCCGACTCACATTATTCATCATTTATCATAGCTTGGCCCAACTCACTAACCTAACGAATCTTAATAGCTTGGATAATGACCATTCCAGATTACCCAAAACAAAATCAATCTATGAATAGGTTGACTCATTATAGAAATACCAACATTAACAAAGTAATATAGATTTTATATTCATGGAAAATATCTTGAATCTTAGTGTTAATTCTTAGTGTAAATGTTTGCTAGAAAACCCTTTTAACCTAATCAATCTATGAATAGGTTGACTCATTATAGAAATACCAACATTAACAAAGTAAAATAGATTTTCTATTCGTGGAAAATATCTTGAATCTTAGTGTTGATTATTAGTGTAAATTTTTGCTAGCAAACACTTTGAATCTAATTTTATTTGATCAATTCATTCTTAATGAATTTGTCACTTGTGATTACTTCTTTTTAATAATATTTTTTTAAGACTCTTGTACACTACGAAATTGTGTTAAAAAATATGATGCACTCAAAAAATAATTGTTCCATATAGATTCGTGTTCTTGAACTACATTCATACAATATGACACTAGATTATTATTTGTCAAGTACAATGCCATATTCACTCTTTGCAATTCAATTCCATGTTACTCATGGTTGTTTATACATTCCTTCTATGTGGCTCTTGGTGTATCACCTTTTGCAACATATTTATTCACCTCATTAAAAATGAATTTATTTTCACCTAGATAAAATGAAATTTTGATCTTTTCAAAAATTTAGATTATTTTAATTTTTTGGGATGCTAAGTTACAATGGTTGTCATTTTGAATTCTACATGAGTTCAAAATGAGTAGAGGTAGTAACAACATTGTAGTATGACTTTTATTGGGCTTCTCCACTTCCCCGCAAATTTATTTTATCTATATCAATTATTAAAAAAATTCTTTATATAGTTATGGAGCATAATTTTGAGAATTAACTCATCCTACAAATTTTTCTTAATAAATATTAATTATTTAATCGATTCTTAAGCTTGTTATTGAGTATAATTTTGAAATTTAGTTTATGTTCTTTTAGGTTGCACATTTATGCAAACGAAACTACTTCCCAATATAGAAGGAAAGATACATAAATTGAATATAAGTGTAAAGCGTATATATTCTCTTGGTCCACCTTTATTATATTTTCATTCTTTCAATCAAGTCTTTTTATTTATTTTTTAAATATTGGATATGTGCATTGATAGTTTTGACTTTCTTTTTTAAATAATTTTGAAGTTATTTGAATTTACCACATTTAAGGGGTCCATATTGAGTTCAATAATATCTTTACATATTAATATTATGTAAATGAAATTCAAAGTTAGGCCTGCCAATTCAATTTGCAATGGGTTTATCCTAGGTATAACGTACAGGTTTATAAGGTACAAACATGTGAGAAAATAAATTTTGGCTAGTTAAAAAGGGTTGTGGGTATGATTAGTGTTTTGAATTTTTTTTTTGTATTTTTTTGAACACTTTCTAGTGATGCAAATTTTCCTTTTAAATATGAAAATGATGATAGAATTGATATCTATGTTCATTATCTATATGGAATTTTGATATGTAAAGTGCAATATATACTATTGATGTACATGAACTTCTTGCTAGATCGAGACTATCTAGGTTTTTGTAAATGGATATAGCATGGATTTACAAGTAATAATGATTGTACATGCTTACACATTTAATAATAATCAATTAATGATTTATTTTTTTTCATATAATTTATTGTACTTCCTTAAACACTCCTTTTTAAATTTCCACTATAAGGACTTCAAGGGAATGTTGTTTAGAATTGGAATATTAATATTTAGAGTTCGAAAGAACAAATTACAAATTTTGGATATACATTCTTCGTTCCCATCCTTTATGGTTATTCTAGTTGCATATGTTATGAAGACTTCCACACTACTTTTGGGCTTCGTGTTTGTGTAGGAAAATTTACTCTCCTATTTGAATTTGTGTGAAATTTTATTCCTTTGGTTATCCTAGAGACTTTTGTAAACATAATCTATTGATTCCTGTTACATGTTCACATAATAGATGTGGTACACATGTCTTCCATGCAGACATAGATCATAGATGTGGTAGATATTCACACTTGTGATAATTAGGAATTAATGGAACCATTTTTATTAGCATTCTTTTCATTTCTCCAAATTGTACATTCCTGTGTATTTATTTTGAATTTGAATATAAATACATCTAATGAATATTTTATGGGATTTGAATAAATTAACATTAAAAATTTTAAAAAGATCAAATTACTAATTTTAAATGTAATTACTTTATAGCCATAGTTATTAAATTACTTTAATTGTTTAGATAATTTTTCTAAGGCAATGGATTTATTTGGGACACCTTTCTTGAGATGTTCATTCCTCATATCTCCTTCATTATTCTCATCCTTTATCTCACTTGTAATTGTAAATTCTATGAAGGCTTCAATTCTATATTTGTAATTTTGCTTTTATGTAGAATAACTTATTTTAGAGTTTGAATTTGCGTAAAATCTCATTATCTTACATATCCTAAAGGTTTATATAGACACAATCTATTGATTTATAATTATAATTAACTTGTATAAAATATGACTATGGTGTAATAAATAAGATAATTTTTTTCAACAAAAAGTCATAAAAAAAAGTACAATTTGTTAAATAAAAAAACTACCTTTAAATTTAAATAACAGAATGTGTATATGGTAAAAATTAACTACCTAGTACAAAATTTATATCATGAATTTGCATATACAAAGTAACATTTAAATAACAGAATGTGTATATGTTAAAAATTAACTACCTAATAAAAAAATTATATCATGAACTTATATCAGAAATTATTTTCCACCCAATGGCATCACTTTTCAAAACAGAGATGTAAAGACTGAATCAAGTTACATGATCAAACATTGAAGCAGAAAATTGAAATAGTATTTAACAGAACAATCTATGTTGACAAGTTTTTTGTTTGAAGAAATCCATATCAAATACATAATGACATTGAACTATCCAAATGTGGAACAACAACAAAGATAATTTAAATAAACCTTTAAACTGGAATGCAAAAATCTATTACATTACTTTATTGATTTTGAATTTTCCTCCGATCATGTATTGCATTGAATTGATTATATATCAAGCTATCATAATATTGGAAAACTTGCCTTAGAAACCAAATCAATAGACAAACCCTAAAAAATTCAATCATGGCATAGTAAAACCCTTTATAAAACAGTTCCTAGATATTCTTAAGATGAGCTTCTGGACTGATTTTTCGTTCTCAAATACTAAATTGTTATAGAATATCTTACATAACTCTTAGCGAGTATGAAATTGGCACTTGTTGAGACGCCAATGGCTTGGCCAGAGGGCTAGGCCCTCATGGCCAAGTCATAGTCCACTGGATTGTGACTTGGCCGCAGGGGGTCAGCCCTGTGGCCAAGCCATTGGCGTGCACATGGATGCCCCCCCGTGGCCAAGTCATAGTCCAGTGAACTATGAATTGGTTGTGGGGGCGCAGCCCTTTGGCCAAGCCATTTGCGTGCCCACGACTTGGCCATAGGGGCCACCACCTAAACTAAATTTTAATTTAAAAGTTAAAATTAAATTTGATATTACAAATTACATATTAAAATTTAAAAAGTAAACAAAAAATTACATTTAAATACCTGAATATTGTCCTGGCGAATGCCCGCCAACACAACAACCTGAATGCCTACATGAACGCTCGCCGACACTCACGAACGCTCAAAAACACCCTATGTCCGTGCCAACACTCACGAATGCTCACAAATGCAAGAGCTCTCACAATCACGCAGGAATGCTCACAAACACAAAAAGGTTAGAAAAACATTAGATTATTGATGTGTGGTTGATTGAAAGAATGTTTCAGCCGGAATATCTTTCGACCAAAAAAATATTGCTGGATGGAAAAAATTCGTTCGACTAAATATTTACACGCAAATCGAGGATGCCATCACTGTACCGTTCAATTTGATGTTAGACCTTTCGGCTGAAAAATGTGTTTTTCGGCTAAAAAATAATATTAGTTCGGCCAAAAAAAGGTTTTTTGAAATTTTGGAGATTAGATTGTCACGAAAGTGTTACCCACCTCCATGATTTCACTCAGAGATAAGTCTGCCTAAAATAAAATCGTTGCATTTCTTTTACAAAATTGTTGGGCACATTTTACAAGGTCGGAGTAGAATGTTTGGGGTATTTTAGCATTGGAATAATTTGGGCATGTCAAAGATTCCTTCTTCACATGAAAAATAATTAATTTTATTTAAACATGCTTTATTTCCAAACAAAGTGGTTAATTTAACCACGAAATGACCAAGTTATCCTCTTTGGGACAAAGAGCAACTACTTATTAATTGATTTGACAAGTCAAACTAGCAGTTGGAGGGAAGAATAGTCAATGTGGAAAAAATATAGTTGTTATGCTCATTTCTCAAGGGTTAATTGTCCCCAAGTTTATTGCCTTCACTAAAAAAATTGGTTAAGTGATTTTTAAATAGATTTATCCCATTTTTTACCAAGATTGATGTAATAAAAAATATGGTCAAGTGGTTTAGCCTTCAACTAATTGTGGATTTGCAAACCTAGAATATTATTTTTAATGAGGGAGTTAGAAACTAGCTGTTACAAATTTAACTATATAACGCTAGCTACTCCTCTCATTTTTTGGTTGTTGGAACTTTGTGAGATCATAATGCCATTTTAGATAACTCAATTCTCTTGTGTCACTATGGATTATATGTTGTAATGATTGTTTTTCTTCGTTTTGGATATTTTTAATTGTGTTCTTGGAAGGGGTTCTTCATGAGACTTACAAAAATTCAATCAATCCATTGAGGGGCTACATAGTCACGTTAAAGAGAGGAACATATACATTCGTCTCCTAACTCTCTTTGTGAGATACAAGGGTGATACACCCAAGTTGTTGGACCAACTCCTTTGGGAGTGGCTTCAACTAAGTGGTCTATTATATCATAGACCCAATTTGATTGGTAACTTGGAAACCATCATGTAGATGAGCTTTCCTAGCAAGATCCAAGGAAGAACCCATCTATTAGTAAAATCTCTAGCATTCGGGTGATAATGATTTCACTCCAAACCATTTTGTCTATAGATATAGCACACAACGAGAGACATGATAAGGTAAGACAAATCTCTTAGTTTCTTCAACCATTTTAACTGTAAATATTCTCAATAATGTTTTATTACAAAAAATACAAAAAAATCATACTCTAGCATTGTGTTTCAATTTTATCTTGATAAAGTTAGTAGATCTTGGGGTTTTTTCGTTGTGAGATTTCTCCCTACCCCAAGATAAATATTCGATTGTTTTATTTTTTTTATTTAACTTTTTTTATAAGGGTTTTTGTGAGAAAAGGTCTACATATATGCACTATAACAACAAATAAAACATTCAGATCTACACTTGATTAGCATCATTAAAGCACATATTTTGTGCATTTTACTTTCCTAAACCCTTTTCTTTAAATTTCAAATCTGATTTTCTTCATATATATCTATTTCTTGTCATCATATAACAAAACTACAAACCAACAGTTGAAATCTTTGGTTGTAGCAATTTTTTATTTTTGAACTTGGAGGGATTTGAACCCCAAATATGCAAAAGCAATTTCAACTTGCTATAAATTAAATGTACTACATATATGAAGCTCCTTGGGTTTAATAAACACTTATATATTGCTTCCATATCCTTCTTACCCCCAAATCTAACGATCTAGTGCATTTTTGCACTTTTGGGAGGACAAAAAGACCATTTTACTTGTTCTTTTCTGTGTTTTACTGTGTTTTGCAAGTCTGATTTAATAGGACAACAAATAAACTACTCTTTTTCATCCACTTTGATCAAGGTAGTCACATAGCTAGTCATTTGAAAAAAGTGGTAACAACATTCCATTTCTCTCTTGTACTTCATTTCATCATTATTTTGAAGAGTAAAGGTAAGATTAGCTTGTTGTTTGGTCACTCTATTTTATGCAGTATATTTTATTTCATCGAGCATTAAAATAATTAAACACAAGCCCTTTAATCATAGCACATCATTTAAGGCACTGTTCTACTAATCGGTTGGGTAAGGTGATTGTGTTCTGTTATAGGGAAGCCTCACAAAGCCTTTTGAGAGTGGGATTTGGTCTTGAACATGGAGATGATAGGTGTTGTGGTGACATTGGGAACCTATTCCTTCCATTTTGATCCGGATTATTTTCAGCACGAAATGAGAGCGGAGATATAATAAAGAAATGCACAGAGATACTGCATTTATTCAATAATATAACAGAAATGTATCAGAGATGCAACCATAAACACAGGTATATAGTAATACATGATTTCTATTAATCAAAGAAATGTATAGAGACTATAAAAATACAGAGTGAAAGACTCGCTAGAATGGTGGCAGCTTATCTCTGAGAAGAGATGTGACGGCTACTC
>ML782314.1:266603-317407 GCA_009831015.1 Picea engelmannii | reverse complement strand
GGGAATGCCAAAAGTCCTAGACATCCAAAAACCTAACCCTAGGAGATGAAGCGCCAAAAGTCATGTGGGCCCCGTTTGGGTAAGTTGGTGAATCAACTTCCCGGGGTCGTAACTTTTGCATACGATCTCCGTTTTAGGCATGTGATAGCTCATTGGAAAGGTATCGTCGAGGAGATTCATTTTGGGGGCTCAATCATGCTTTCGTCTATCATTGAGAACCTCGATCTCGAAAAACCTTCATTTAGGCCCTCAAAATGGCCCTGAAAGTTAAAACCTGCTAAAAATAGTACATTGCCAAAATGGTCAGAAAACTGTTTTGAGCCATTTGGAAAAGGTGGGTGGCCACTGATATCCACCTGGATCACATTTATATCATAGTATTCTAAGAGCTTGTGGGACTGCTAGTTTGGGTGGTAACAAGGCCTTTTAATAATCGAAGCTCTGAGGCCTAATAATCACACATGCACTCTCACCTCAAAACATATTTACAAAGACACTTTGGCTGAAAGTATCCGAGCTCACCAGCGTATAAACACATAAGTACAATTATCATTGGGGTCAACTTGGGGTATTACATTTCCCTCCTCTTTGTTTATGCATTGTACTCAATGCTTTATGTACATGTATATTTAAAATTCTTCAAAAATCCCCATGTCTTTGCTATTGGAAGGTTGTTGTGATTCCGATGGTCTTTTTCCAAGCACTTTATCTTTTCATACTTTAGCTGGAAGCTACTTGCTTTAATCCACAAAGTTGTTTCAGAAAGAATTATGCTTCTTGTGGTATTCTTGAGTTGCATCTTCCTTGTTGCATCTTCCTTCCAGACTCAAGCATCCTTTGACTACTACACAAGCATCCTTTGACTACTACACAGTACTTCAATGATCCATCTTACCAAGGCTTTCACACATAAGGAGAACACCATCTCATTACCATATCCCCACTAAGGATCTGCAATTTAAGGCTCCAATGTCCCAACAGTAGCCATTCTTCCTAAGCATCCCAACTTCAATAATCATCATCTCTTCTTGTCACACACATACAATCATTATGAGATAATATCATATTAATTTCATGTAGAAATTCAAATGTATTTCATCAGGAAAATTCAAAATTTTCCCCAAAATAGGAAACGATATCTCATAATTTTCTTGGTTGTTGCAATAGTAGGAAGCAGTCTTTATTATGGCTTTATGCAACACCATGCTTGAGACCACCTTTTCTGCAATGTTGTCATCTTGCATTCAACCAATAGATTATTAGTGCTTCTGGTATAATATACTTTTATTTAAATATGTACATAAGATTAAAAGGTGATCTTAGAATTGTGTACACATAACAATTCAATCATAACTATCAAACAATTTATTAAATAGAATGAAATTATCATTCTTTGCATGGGAATTTCTAGTCATTAGGATTTTCATTCTCTCAACAACATTATTTTTTTATTACTCTATTTTTTGAACATAAACTTCTTGTAGTCAATGCTCATGTGACTACTTGACTTGAAACTTTCATGTTCTCAAATCCATGAGTTAATAATAATTGCAACATTATAGTTTTTAGCATAATCATTTCCTTTAATTATCATATATGTATGCATTCACAAAAAATTATTCAACAATTGCATTCAAGAATAAACAACTCAATCATGTATGAGTGCAACTCTACCACCTACACACTATGCATGGGTGTAATTCTCCATGCATATATGTTCAATGCATCTTTGAATTGATTTCATGATGTCATTTATCTAAGTCATGTATCCCACTACGTTGAATTGGAAATTCTGGCCAATGCCCCAACACATCATCCATAAGATTCCTATTGCTTGTTCAACTATTTGGATACCTTCCTTTTCAGCATGAACACTACACCAAGAATATACTTCTATGGTGCTCTTTAGTGTTAGAAAAAAAGTTGCATTCCAAACCTTAGTTAAAGTAGGATTTTTTCCTTGAATACTTGTGTGTAACTAAAGTATTTCCATATCCAACCATGTCATGGCCTCATACATGACTAGTGTTACTGGAATTCATTCATATAATAGGGTCATACCCTTTTATTTCTTTGGTTATTATCTCATAACCAACAAATCCATAATATGCTATTACATCACATGTAAGCATTCAAAATCCAAGAAGTTTTTTTAATTATTACAAGTCTCTGGCCTTTACCACACCTAGTGGTATATTATTTCCATTAATGCATTCAAATTATCCAATAATGTAATTTATATAATAAACTCTGGTTGGGGAATTATTACCTAAATTCTCCTTCAACAATTATGCAATATAAATACATATGCAATATAAATACATCAAATTTATACCTGCATAACTGCCCTCAAATAAATTTAATACTACTTGGATACTTGTTAACATTAGAAGATCTCATGTCTATTTTAGCCCTCAAATAAATTTAATGCTACTTGGATACTTGTTAACATTAGAAGATCTCATGCCTCTTTTATCAATTTAACAATCAACAGTTCAACTTTATGTTTCTTCCTTCCATATACAACAACATTGGTAGCAACACTTGTAATCATGTAAAAATTCTCTCTTTCCTAGTACAACAACCACCATTAACAACTTTAGTATTCATATATTCAACCATAAACTGATACTTGTCTTTTTTATATATATATATATATATATATATATATATATATATATATATATATAAACAGATCTACATTCATCAGTGCATTTTTATATGTACCAAATGTGCATCTTTAAACTGCTCATAATTCATATGCATCCGGAAACTGTGCTAACCAGTAGGGCATATTATATTTGTTGTTATCCAATTGCAACAATCTCTTTTCTCGTGTACAACCTTCTTTGTTGTTACTGGTTGTCCTCAATTCTCATCACTCAGTGCACATGATTATTTCCTCGCACTTTTCTAGCCAATTCAAGCTTGCTCAATGTTAAAAGTAAAAATAATTTCTGACTCATGTTTATCGATTGCTTTTGCCAAATTATGATTTTCTCTCATCCGACTAAAACCACCTATATTTTGAGAGTAGCCAAGGGAAAACTCAGATTAATCGACTTAACCGATTTATCTCTTCCCTCAATTTTCATGGCCCAGATCTAGAGAATCTATAGGGCTTGATGTCACTTCTCCCCCTCCCCCTCCCCCTCCCCCTCCCCTTTCGGGGAATTGGTACATACCACCATTATAAAACCGAGGTATGAATGTGCCTAAGCTTAACAAAGAGAATATATGAGCTATAGTAAATATCAAGAGGGTATATGAACTGTAGTAGATATTCATTGCCTCTGTCCAAAACCTCGAATTATGGATAGAATCAAACACTTGAGCCTCAAACAATGTACTTACAAAACTAAATTACACAAATGATTTCATCACCCCAAACTATGATTTCTTCACTTGAAACTTTGAAACCTAATTATACATCAAAATAATTAAATACATAAACTTAGGTCATTGTTTTCTCATTAAACAAATTCAGGCTATGGGAATATAGATTGTTCCCTTAGAATCGAATAGATAATCCCTAGATAATACATTATGTAAATATTAACCAGAATAGTAGAAATTGTATTACCCACAAAGATTACGATGGTGATGAGAATAAACGAGCAACTGTGATAAGGAAAACAGAATGCCAGAACTCTAATTCATTAACATGATGTCCCGTTTGCATGTCTAACCTATCTGATGAATGCATTAGACCTAATTTTATAATAAAATAAATCAAGATTCTATCATGAAAATGAAAGGCAAAATTCAATATTGAGTTCGATGAACAATTCCAATGGGACAAGTAGCATCCATTACATTATAAATTACAATTTGCATTGTGAATATGAAAACTTTTGATAAATTACAGTTTCACTATAAATTCCAAATTCCATGATAAATTACAGCTTCACAATAAATAGTTTCATGATAAATTAAAGTAGAAGTAGTTGTTGCNAATTTGCATTGTGAATATGAAAACTTTTGATAAATTACAGTTTCACTATAAATTCCAAATTCCATGATAAATTACAGCTTCACAATAAATAGTTTCATGATAAATTAAAGTAGAAGTAGTTGTTGCTCTGATAATTGTGTCATTTCTTCATCGATGAGCCCTTGAACATACAATAAATCATAGACATGGCAAGGAGTGCTGATGGTTACCTTCTCTTCAAATCCATATTCCTCCTGGACTTCTTTGAGAATCTTTTTGGGATGAGTATGCTGAATTTGAATCTGTGGTCGCAAGCATTACAGAGCATCTAGGATCCCAGTGATTTGGCTCAACACTTATGGATTTAGGATTCCAGTGATTTGGCTCAACACTGATGGATCTTCTATAGAAACCAATGACTACACTACACTGTTGTGGCTACAACCAACTGCCAAAACAGTAAAAACCCCAACCATAAAGCCAAAACAATGACAACCCTTAACCCTAAAACAAAACAACAAAAAAAAACAGGTTGCGAAAACAGTGACAACTCTCAATGGAAATAAATTGGCATCCCCCAAAAATATATACCAAAGCATATAACAACCCTTAGACTACTGTAGAACTATTTTTGAGCGTAGACCGCAAATCTATTTAACAAACCTTTTCAAAAGCTCCTGCATAACTATATTTTTGTACGTTCCGACAACGGATCTATATAATTCCACTACCGAATGGAATTAATCGGCCAAGATTATATTGGCCACTGAATGGAATTGATATACGGTCGTCGGGCTTAGAAATATGCATCCAAAGTCGAATACATGATCATAAATAATTTAAAGAAATTATTTCATTGTACAGTAAAACGAGTTGTAAAGTGTGAAGAGTCGTGTGTAGCTGGTAAATAAGGTTCCACTTACCCAAGACGTTCCACTCACCATTTAGCGAACATCTGGTAAGGGAAGTGAGACTGTACCTATTAAAAAAATTTAAACAATTCACAGAAACATGGTTAATCACAGTAATGATAATGAAAGTAATTTCTTAATATGATTAAGTAAATGTGAAAAAGTAAACAGATTAAAGAATGTATGAAAATATGAGATGAAATTATGAACATTAAATATCATTTATTAATTTGAAAAAGTAAAAAAGAATATGCCAACATCTTCAATTGCTAACTATTGCTAACTATAAGATTAAAATTTCTAATTAAAATTTCATTAAAAATACTCATTTCCAATAAATGTACAGGCCTCAAATTAGATTTTACAGACAAAACAGAAAAGAGAATCCTAAGAGAATTGACAAAAGAGAATCATATCAAAATGATATTAAAAGAGAATCCTATCAACCAAAAGGCACTAAGGACAGAACGATAATTTTGTTTGTGAGGGTGAGAACTTGCTCAATCTTAGAGAAGACAAAGACTAGTGGAATCTTAGAGAGTGGCCAACAAAATTTTTATCATAAAAGACGAAGTGATGGTAACTTTGGATTCCGTTTCCTATCGTTTGTTGAGCGTTGGTCTGTTTGATATGGGGCAAATGAGACACTGCAATCTTATCAATCAACACCCATTTGACTTTTGTTCTTCCCCCACATCAAAACGCAGTACACACTCTATGATAACATTTATCACTTAAAGCAAGAACACAAACAAGATGTTCAAAAATCGAATCAAATCGAACCCAAGGAAGAAAAAGCACAGTAAAGCAGCTTTGACGTGAGGTACCAAGTTTCTATTTAATCATGAATCCATCTTATAAATTCATCAGGGAAGTTTAATCACGTTTTCCACATAAATTATAAATTATTATTATTAACTAAATAAAATTATTAAGAAATTAATGTTCACAGAAAAACCGGGTCATAAAACAGGTTTGTTCATGGAAATCTCATCCCCTTATAGCTACACCAGACTTCAAAAATAATTTCAAATTCTTAAACACGACAACAACGCATAACTAAAAAAATAATTGCAAACAACCATATATACAAGAAAGAAAAAATCAGGAAAGAAAAGAATTAGAACTAGAAATAACCCTTTTTGATGCAGAATAGCATACACATTAGGAATTTGCTACTTGTTCTTGAAAATGAATTATGAGAGATATAAAAATTTACATCGGGTGTTCCAGAATTTTTTTAGGAGACCGAATATATTTATGTATTTATAAATTCAATTAAAATGACAGAAAACAGTGATTTCACTCAGATTATTCTGTGAAAAAATTCAAAACTAAAAAAATTAAACAATTCTAATTTTTTTATTAAAAATAAAATAATAATCTATAAATGAAAATTCATTGCAATAATCTGCCTAAGCATGGAGTAATAAGTGAGACATGAAATATTATTATTTATATATATATATATATATAAGGACAAAACCTAAAACAATTAGACTATGAAACTATGTAAATAAATAGGATGTGGAATATTATTATTTAAATATATTTATTATGTATGTGTTTTTTTTACATATAATTAAACTTTTAATTCTCCATTTTATAAATATAAAAGAGATATTTTTCACTATTTATGAAAATAATCTTTATAATATTTTTTATTATTTATAAAAAACTTTTTAAAATAATTGATTTATTAAGGTAAATATGTAATAAGCAGGTTGAGTGAAGACAATATCATTTCTTTCTCTTAAATTCATCAACATATCTAATTAAGAATTAATATATTTATATTTCTTCCAAATATATATAAAGAAGGGTGGAAGTTGAATAATTTTTAATGATTATGTAAGTTGATAAGTAGGTTGAGTGAAGACAATATTATTTATTTTTCTTAAATTCATCAACATATCTAATTAAGAATTAATACATTTATATTTCCTCCAATAGATACAATGTATTTAAGGTGGAAATAGAATAATGTTTAATGATTATGTAAGCTTATATTTAAAGAATTGTTATTTGATTTAAATAATAACAGATAGTTTAAATTCATCATTTATTATAAATTAAAATTAATTTTAGTTTAGCTAATTATTAAATAAATTAAATTATAATAAAATAATTTATTTAACATTTTATATTATTTTATTATTAAATAAAATGTTTTGCAACTTATGTATGTTATTAATATTAAAAGTCAGATATAAAATAAACTAAACTATGTTATTAAGTGTAAGGTCTTCAATTAGATGGGCACGAAGACCCTCATCCAACTCATCAAGAATACATAACTTGGGGTTGCTTTGGCACCCAAGTTGGGAAAGTGGGCGTCTTGGGAATGAAAACACTCCAAGGGGCTTTCCCAAGTATGAAGCTAACAAGTGATTGTGATGTTGTCACTAGAGGGGCGCACCAAGGTTTGGGTGTACCGATCCCAAGGGGATTGACGGTTAATGAGTGCATGGGTTTGTTTGGGAGACTGGGTCCATGACGATTCATCTGGACATGGGTTCACGAAGGGGTATGAAACTCCCAAATGACAAGACAATTGATGATGGTGACCTTTGGAGTCCTTATAAGTGACAAGGGAGCACAACCAATGAAGAAAACTTGAAAGACAAGGAGAGCAAGAAGAGCTATATGATTTTTGAGGTAGATGAAGAAGGGTGATCTCCCTCAAGGATCCAAGTCACTCCACTTTGGAGGGCTTGTGTTGTCTTGAGGATGATTCAGAGGAAAAAGTTGGACGAGCTTATTTTGGGATAGTTTTGGGGATGTCTCTGTAACACCCTGTTTTCCCTAGTTTGTAAAAATAACGGGACTAGCCAAGAACTATGGCAAACTCATAAATGTGAATATGTGATGTTAATGGACCTTGAGGAAAAGGTCAATGAATGTGAATAACATTATGAATTTTATTGCAGGACTGCTGAGAAGGGATGTGCAGAAAAAGAGACCACGATGGCGGTGGAAGGCACCTGGAAAGGTGGCGTTATCTTCCACTGAGAATTAATACCGTATTTGGACTCCACTGGCCCGGAGAACCAAAAGCGGCTCATTGGCCCCGAATTAAATGTCTCGCAGGCTGGTAGGTAGATGGCTTAATGGCAGATGGGAGGTGAATCACCCATCCGTAGAGCCGTCGGGCCTGACCAGCACGAGGGTAATGGTGCCACACGTAACCTTGCAAGAGGATAAAGCGTAAGGTAGAAGCGATTGGGGGGAGACGCGAGGGGAGAACTCTGGAATTACACAGAGTGAGTGATAGCAGAGAGGAAGGATTGCAACCTTCACTCCTGGTCACTGGAAAACGGAGACACAGTCTCACAGCATCGTGGTCTCAGCTCGGGGGTGGCTAGTGGTAAATCCACTAGGAGTTGCTAAGCCTATGGTTGGGTGGAAACGAGCACCCCTCTCAGCAGTTGCTTGACCCCTGGTGTTATTTCTGATAAGTGTTTTGCCTCTGGCATCTTGAAATATATATATATATATATATGTTTATTCTGATAATTATGCTCATAAGGTGTGAAACTGTGAATGATTTCATTATAAGAATGATTGTATGGTGTTTTGATCAGTTCTAGTAGTGATATAATTATATGGAAGGACTACGTATGGTTTATGTCCTCATGAATTCGTTATTTGTGTGCGTACTGACCTAATTCAGACTTCACGTCTGGTTTTCGGGTGGATGATACCCTTATCTGCCTCAGATAATACCCTGAGTAAATCTCCCCATAGAGATACCCTCCTTGAAAATCCCATCAAGAACCCAGAAAGTAAATGTGAAGGCATAAAGCCTTAGTAACCATGCATGAGGAGAAAGGATCCTCTTGAAAACCTTAGATGGCAGCATAATGATGGAATATCGAATCGACGGATGATATTCTGTCGGGACACCTGTGGTCACTCACGACCGTCAGATCAGAAGGAGAAGATGGAGTGTTAAGTTCCTTAACCTTGATAGGTGTTGATCGATGGATGAGATTCCGTCGGGAAATCTACGGTCACACCCGACTGTTAGATTGGTAGGAGAAAGTAGGGCATTAAATGCCTTACCACTTAGATTTCCTGTATCTTCGTGGGTAGCGAAGAGTTTAGGACCGTAGATCCCCAAGGTCTATGAGAGTATACAGACCATGGATCTTTCCATGTTCAGGAAGTCGTGGGAGAGCCCACAAGTTACAAATATGTCTGAGCCGTCAGATCTCGACTGAAAAACCCGACAACTGTTGGATCAATCAGGAGTTACTGGAGGGTTAAGACCCCAGGGTATAGGGGAAAAAAACCTCGGAGCAGATCTAAGTAGTCCGATCAATGGAGGCCATGTGTCGTAATATATCCCATTCCAAGAAATCGAGAATCGTGGAATCGGGATTTCTGTTGACAAGGGTTCGGGACTTTCCATTGTGGAAACCCCATAATAGATCTAAGTCGTCCGATCAACGGAGGCCACGTGTCGCATGATCTCCTATTCTGGGAAATTGGGAATCACGGAATCAGGATTCCTATTGACAAGAGTTTGGGACTTTGCATTGTGGAAACCCTCAGATAGGTCAGAGCCGTCTGATTGACGGAGGCCACGCGTCAGATATCTCCCATTACAGGAAACCGGGAATCGCGGAATCGGGATTCCTGTTGAAGAGAGTTCAGGACCTTCCATCGTGGAAACCTTGGGATAAACCTAAGCCGCTCGATCAGTGGAGGCCACGTGTCATAGGATCTCTCATTCCGGGAAATCGGGAATCGTGAAATCGGGATTCCTGTTGACAAGAGATCGGGACTTTCCATTGTGGAAACCCTGGGATAGGTCAGAGTCGTCTGATTGATGGAGGCCATGCGTTGTGATATCTCCCATTACGGGAAATCGGGAATCACAAGATCAGGATTCCTGATGACAAGGGATCGGGACTATACAAGGTGGAAACCCCATAGCAGTTGTGGACCATCCGATTTAAGGAGGTAACGTGTTGAGAGATTAATAGTTTTGGGAAATTAGGGATCGGGGATTCATGAGTTCCACTGAAAAACACTCGGACTTTTTCCTTGATGAATCCCGATCCATAATGTCGAGACAATATGATGTGGCTAAGCCCCGATGGACAGACAAGATTCCTTCAGGAAATCTCAAGTTCTGGAATAGTGTGGCATGTGAAGTGGGGCCCCTCCTCTCATGTTGACTACCGTGTCGCGTTTCCCTCTCTGCCATCTGTATTCCACTTAACCGTGCAACAGGGTCATTTCTCATTGGTTGTTCACTGGCTGGGAGTTGTTCCTAGTAGCCATTCGCTAACCCTGTAGGGATTCATTCCCATTGGCCGATCGCTAGCCTTGTCGGGGTTCGGTGGTTGCCAAGTCAAACGACTCGACATTACTATAGTGTCGAGGCGCGAAATATGAAAGAGGTACTACGTTTATTCGGACTATGATCATGACCCGCGACCACATGGGAGCAAAGAGAGAGAAAGAGTCAGCTTACACTGGTCCTCCATGGATGTTTAGGGCTTCTGATTTGGCAGAAGACCATAAAAATTTGATTTAGGTAGTGGGTGTGTGACAAAGTTGTATCAGAGCATGGTTACAACACTCGGCCTGATTGGGCTCTGCACGAGTCGTGCATAAGCTCTGTTCGAAGTACTCCTATGAAGAGTAACCCCCTAACGTAACCCTCTTGTCCAAGATTGAAAACTTGGAAACAAGAACCCGACTGTGTATGCATGTGAAAGAGTTATAAATTATGCGTAGATTATAAAAATATATCTAACTCTTGACTAACAATCAGCTTTTGTCTTTTCACCTAAGCAGACGATCAGCCGCAGGAATTTACAGACGCACAGAATGGTGACTCACCAAGAGATGGGAGAATGCTCCCACAATAGAGATGAAGAGTCTGACGAAAGAAGACCAATAGGAACCCCTTCAGACCTAGCCGAGACTGTGAGGAGTCTAATGTTTGGGTTGCAAAGTTGTAAGGCCGACAATGAAAGGATGATGAAAGAATAAGAAAAACAAACTGAAATTAATGCAGTGTTACTGCAGAGCTTATCCAACCTACAACGACAAATGCAACATGAACCCGAAGTACAAAAACATGGTCATATCAGTGGCCATACTGAGAGGATCACATCAAGAAAGGTTCACCCCAGAGGTAAGGGACCAGTGCCAGACGATTCCACATAGAAGGAAGCTGGCGATTCAGAAGGCTCTTCTAGCAGTAGGACCAATTCCTATTCTCGAAGAAAATAGAAGAAGCAAAAGACTTCCAAGAGTCATACATTTGAGGAATTCAGAAAGGCCAAACCTCCCTCCTTCAACAATGAGATAAAGAAGGGAGAGGAAGCTGAGGCTTGGCTACTTGGACTAAAAAGATATTTCAGAGTCCATGATTTTTCAGAAAATTTGAAGGCCCGAGTGGCCACTTTCAATCTAAATGGAAAGGCTTCCATCTAGTGGGAAGATCTTAAGAATATGAAAGGGGTCCGCGAGGAGGACCTGTCTTGGAAATGGTTTGAGAAGTACTTCCAAAAAAAGTATTTGTCGGAAAGATATTTCGACGAGAAGCCTAAAGAGTTTTATGAACTCATACTGGGGCAACTCACTATAGAGGAATATGTCAACAAATTCCTCGACTTATTGAGATATGTACCCTACATCAAAGTAGAGAAGGCGAAGGCGCAACACTTAATTAGTGGGATACCCAAGGAATATTGGAACCGAATTGAATTTGACGAGCCAAAGACCTTAGAAGACACTATACGAAAGGCAACATATTGTCATGAACAATAATAATGGACATCAGGCAGAGTCTCGTGGAGAATGGAGACAAAAGAGTGGTTCGAAATTTCAGAAAAAGGAGATCAAATCCTCAGGATTTAAGAGCTACAAGAAGAACCCCCAAATGAAATTTCCAACCCGGAGTGTACTCCAGCAGAACTTTCCCTCTGTGGATAGAAATAAAACTTCTGGACCTATACTAGTGAAGACTAATAACCCAAAGAAAGAACCTCTAAAATGTTGGGGTTGCGGAGAAGAGCATCTCCTGAGAGATTGTCCACACCGACAAAAGAACAGTCGAAAACTTTATAACATGGAGGAAGCTACCACAGTTAATGATGTGGCAAGGAGTGTGCCACAGATTTATGTAGCCTTGGATAATAACCAAGCTGACCACCAAGCTTCAGTGGTGGAAATAAAAGGTATGATTTTCAACCATTTGGTGTCTGTTTTAATTGACCCTGGTTCAAATTTGAGTTATATAACCCCTAAGACTATGGATAAGTGTAAGCTACAACCAAAAAAACAAAACAAGCCATGGTTGGTACAGTTAGCCACTGGTACCAAAAGAAAGGTAGTAGAGGTCATACCAGCCTGCCAATTAATGTTGGTTGAATTCCCCACCCAAGGAACCCTTAATGTATTACCCCTGGGATTATACGATCTGTTGATTGGTATGGACTAGTTGTCCACCCATAAAGCCAAATTGGACTGTTACCATAAAACCCTAGAATGTGTGAGCAAATAAGGAAAAAGGATAACCCTTCAAGGGATCCGAAAACCGGTCTCGGTGAGACAAATATCAGCCTTGCAAATGAGAAAGTATTATAAAAAAGGATGTCCCCTATATGCAATACAGGTGTTGAAAACAATCGAAGGTGCTAAACCAAGCCCGGAGGATCACCCTATCCTAAGAGAATACAAAGATGTGTTTTCGGAAGAGGTACTGGGTCTACCTCCGAGAAGAGACATTGACTTCTCGATAGAGCTTGCACCAGGAGCAGTGTCGGTGTCTAGGACACCCTACTGAATGAGCACACCTGAGTTAGTGGAAATCAAATTGCAATTGAAAGAAATGATGGATAAGGGTTATATTCCACCCAGCATGTCCCCATGGGGAGCAACAGTCCTTCTTGTGAAAAATAAGGATGGCACCCTCAGACTGTGTATAGATTATAGACAACTCAATAAAGTAACCATAAAGAACAAGTACCCCTTGCCCAGGATCAATGATCTATTCGACCAATTGGGGGGTGTGTGTATTTTTTCAAAGATTGACTTCAGGTCGGGATACCATCAAGTCTTAATCAAGGGTGAATACATCCATAAAGCCGCTTTCTGGACACGGTATGGTCACTATGAGTTTGTGGTAGTGCCATTCGGGTTAACCAATGCCCCTGCCACTTTCATGTGCTTAATGAACAATGTACTCATTAAATTTTTAGATAAATTTGTACTAGTTTTTATGGATGACATATTAATCTACTCTAAGAACAGAGAAGAACATGAAGAGCATCTTAGACTTATGCTGCAAGTGCTAAGAGAACATCAACTCTATGCTAAATTCAACAAATGTGACTTCTTTCAGAAGAAAATACATTACTTGGGACATGTTCTGTCCGAGGAAGGGGTAGCAGTAGATACTGACAAGATCAGGTCTATCATGGAATGACCTACCCCAAAGAATGTCTCAGACATCAAATCCTTTATGGGATTGGCAGGATACTATAGGAGATTTATAAAAGGATTCTCCAAGATTGGTTGTCCAATCACTTCCCTCCAGAAGAAGGGGACAAAATTCCTGTGGACACAGCAATGTGAAGAAATATTTCAAACCTTGAAACATCTACTAACCCATGCACCCATGTTGAAAATCGCTGACCCAGAAGCTGACTTCCTTGTGTGCACAGATGCCTGTAAGGAAGGGCTCGGAGGAGTCCTTATGTAGGAAGGAAAGGTGATCTGCTATGAATCCCGAAAATTGAATGAACATGAGGTCAACTATGTGACTCATGATCTAGAACTGGTTGTCGTAGTGCATGCCTTAAAAATGTGGAGGCATTACCTCTTGGGAAGAAAATTTGTACTTATGACAGATCACTGTGGATTACGGTATTTGTTCAACCAACCAAAGCTCAATTCTAGACAAGCTAGATCGATGGCCCTCCTTAGCAAATTTGATTCTGAAATCAAACACATCAAAGGGAAGGAAAATAGAGTGGTCGATGCCCTTAGCAGAAGCATGAAAACAATTCAACTGGCAGCGGTGAGTACCTGTGAGACAGATGTCAAGAACAGAGTAAAAAATGCACAAGAAATAGATTCCTTCGTTTAGACTATGACCCTATACCTATAGCAAGAACCTGCTGGAGAAAAATATGAAGGCTACCAGATGACCGAAGGAGGTCTACTCACTTACAGAGATAGATTGTACATTCCAAAGGATGACGACTTGAAGAGGTTCATTATGGATGAACTACATAAAATACCATACACTGGTAACCCAAGATACCAGAAAATGATCACCGCCACCCGGAGAGAGTTTTAATGGCCTGGATTGAAGAAAGACATAGGAAAATATTTGGCCTGATGCATAGAGTGCCAATAGGTTAAAGCAGAACATCGACACCCAACAGGACTATTACACCCTTTTCCCATCCCAAAATGGAAATGGGAAACCATCTCCATGGATTTTATCACTGGATTGCCAACTTCAACCAAATAGAATGACACCATTATGGTAGTGGTGCATAAACTGAGCAAGTCTTCTCATTTCATTCCCATCAAATCAACCTGCAAGGTGATAGATATCGCCCAGATATTCATGAAAGAGATATTTCGACTGCACGGTATGCCAAGAGAGATAATATCTGACAGAGACACAAAATTTACTTCCAATTTTTGGAAATCACTGATGGTTGAATTGGAGACCAAATTGTTCTTTAGCACCGCCTATCACCCTCAAACGGATGGACAGGCAGAAAGAGTGAATCAAGTATTAGAGGATATGTTAAGGATGCATGTAATGCATCAACCCAAGAAATGGGAAGACTAGCTACCATTAGTAGAATTTTCCTACAACAACGGCTACCAAGCATACTTAAAGAGGAGTCCCTTCGAGGTCCTCTATGGTAGGTCGTGTAATACTCCAATGAGCTGGAGTAATCCTATAAATATGATTTCTTTTGGACCCGACATGCTGAAAGAAATTGAACAACAAGTAGCTTAGTTAAAAAAAAATCTGAAGATCGCCCAGAACCGACAGAAAAGTTATGCTGACCAAAAGAGAACTGCAAGAGAGTTCAAAATGGGAGACCATGTATATCTCAGAATTAAGCCCAGAAGGAGTTCCCTAAAAATGGGAGCTTGTGCCAAGTTGGCACCCCGGTATTGTGGACCCTTTGAGGTTCTATATAGAGTGGGAGCTATAGCCTATCGACTAGCACTTCCTCCCATAGTAAAAGCACATAATGTTTTCCATGTTTCATTATTGAAGAAATATGTACATGATGCTAATCCTATAATTGACTGGTATGTGATCCAGGTGGAACCGGAGGGAGAATTTCTACTAGAACCCCAATGCATACTGGACAGAAAGGAAACCCCGCTCGGGAACATAACCATTGCACAGGTCAAGGTGCAGTGGAAACATTTTGACCCAGATGAGGCTACATGGGAAATGGAGGATGCAATGAGACAAACATATCCGATTTTTTTTACTTCTGTACATGCAATTCATGTTAGTAGATAAGAACATCGAGGATGATGTTCCTTTTTAAGGGGGAGGGAATTGTAACACCCTGTTTCTCCCAGTTTGTAAAAATAACGGGACTGGCCAAGAACTATGGAAAACTCATAAATGTGAATATGTGATGTAAATGGACCTTGAGGAAAAGATCAATGAATGTGAATAACATTATGAATTTTATTGCAGGACTGCTCAGAGGGGATGTGCAAAAAAAGAGACCACGATGGCGGTGGAAGGCACCTGGAAAGGTGGCATTAACTTCCACCGAGAATTAATACTGTATTTGGACTCCATTGGCCCAGAGAACCAAAAGTGGCTTGCTGGACCTGAATTAAATGTCTCGCAGGCTGGTAGGTAGATGGATTAATGAGGGATGGGAGGTGAACCACCCATCCGTAGAGCCATTTGTCCTGACCAGCGCGAGGGTAATCATGCCACACGCAACCTCGCAAGAGGATAAGGCGTAGGGTAGAAGTGATTGGGGGGCATATGCGAGGGGAGAACTGTGGCATTATGCAGAGTGACTGATAGAAAAGAGGAAGGATTACAACCTTCACTCCTGGTCACTGGAAAACGGAGACGCAGTCTCACAGCATCGTGGTCTCAGCTCGGGAGTGGCTAGTGGTAAATCTGTTGGGAGTCGCTAAGCCTATGGTTGGGTGGAAATGAGAACCCCTCTCAACAGTTGCTTGACCCATGGTGTTATTTCTGATAAGTGTTTTTCCTCTGGCATCTTGAAATATATATATATGTTTATTCTGATAATTATGCTCATAAGGTGTGAAACTATGAATGATTTCATTATAAGAATGAATGTATGGTGTTTTGATCAGTTCTAGTAGTGGTATAATTATATGGAAGGACTACGTATGGTTTATGTCCTCATGAATTCATTATTTGTGTGTGTACTGACCTAATTCAGACTTCACGTCTGGTTTTCGGGTGGACGATACCCTTATCTACCTCAGAAAATACCCTGAGTAAATCTCCCCATAGAGATACCGTCCTTGAAAATCCCATCAAGAACCCGGAAAGTAAATGTTAAGGCATAAAGCCTTAGTAACCCTGCATGAGGAGAAACAATCCTCCTAAAAACCCGATATGGAAGCATAAGGATGGAATATCAAATCAACAGATGAGACTCCATCGGGAGACCTGTGGTCACTCACGACCTTCATATCGAAAGGAGAAGATGGAGTGTTAAGTGCCTTAACCTTGATAGGTGTTGATCGATGGACGAGATTTCGTTGGGAAATCTGTGGTCACACCCGACTGTTAGATTGGTAGGAGAAAGTAGGGCGTTAAATGCCTTACCACTTAGATTTCCTGTGTCTTCGTGGGTAGCGAATAGTTTAGGACCGTAGATCCCCAAGCTCCATGAGAGTATCGAGACCGTGGATCTTTCCATGTTCAGGAAGTCGTGGGAGAGCCCACAAGTTAGAAATCTATCGGAGCTGTCAGATCTCGGTTGAAAAACACGACAGCCGTTGGATCGGTCAGGAGTTACCCGAGGGTTAAGACCCCAAAGTATAGGGGGAAAAACCCCCGAAGAAAATCTAAGCCATCCGATCAACGGAGGCCACGTGTCATAAGATATCCCATTCTGGGAAATTGGGAATCACGGAATTGAGATTTTTGTTGACAAGGGTTCGGGACTTTCCATTGTGGAAACCCCAGAATAGATCTAAGCCATCCGATCAACGGAGGCCATGTGTCACAAGATCTCCCATTCTGGGAAATTAGGAATCACGGAATCGGGATTCCTGTTGACAAGAGTTTGGGACTTTCCATTATGGAAACCCCGAGATAGGTCAAAGTTGTCCGATTGACGAAGGCCACGCATCATGAGATCTCCCATTACGGGAAATCAGGAATCGCGGAATCGGGATTCCTGTTGATGAGAGATCGAGAATTTCCATCACGGAAACCTCAGGATATATATAAGCTTCCCGATCAATGGAGGCCACGTGTCGTAGGATCTCCCATTCCGAGAAATTGGGAACAACGGAATCGAGATTCCTGTTGACAAGAGATCGGGACTTTCCATTGTGGAAACCCTAGGATAGGTCGGAGCCGTCTGATTGATGGAGGCCATGCGTCATGATATCTCCCATTATGGGAAATCGGGAATCACAATATTGGGATTCCTGATGACAAGGGATCGGGAATATCCAGGGTGGAAACCCTAGAGCAGTTGTGGACCGTTCGATTTAAGGAGGTAACATGTTGAGAGATTAACTGTTTTGGGAAATCGGGGATCATGGATTCAGGAGTTCCACTAACAAACACTCGGACTTTTGGCTTGACAAATCCCAATCCATAATGTCGAGACAATATGATGTGGCTAAGCCCCGATGGACGGACAAGATTCCTTTGGAAAATCTCAGGTTCCGGAATAGAGTGGCATGTGAAGTGGGGCCCCTCCTATCATGTCGACTACTGTGTCGCGTTTCCCTCTCTGCCACCTGTATTCCACTTAATCGCGCAACGGGGCCGTTTCTCATTGGTTGTTCACTGGCCCTATTGGGAGTTGTTCCTAGTAGCCATTCACTAACCCTGTAGGGATTCGTTCCCATTGGCCAATCGCTAGCCCTATCGAGGTTCGGTGGTTTCCAAGTCAAACGACTCGACATTACTATGGCATTGAGGTGTGAAATATGAAAGAGGTACTGCATTTATTCAGACTGTGATCAGGACCCGCGACCACATGGGAGCGGTGAGAGAGAAAGAGCCAACTTACGCTGGTCCTCCATGGATGTTTAGGGATTTTGATTCGGCAGAAGACCAAAAAAATTTGATTTAGGTAGTGGGTGTGTGACAGTCTCGAAATGCAAGTTTGTTGGAGGCATGTGTCAGGAAGAACTGGGATCTGTGAAGTCTGCGGAAACAAAGAGACAACAAGATTGGGGTTGAGGGAACATCTAAGGTTCACCATAGGAGATTGTGGAGACAATTGAGACATAAAGTCTTGGTGTGACAAATTTGTTTATGAGTGTCTTGTTGAGGTGAGGAAATTCATTTGACTCAGTGAAAGTTGTAAATCGAGTCGATAGTGCTCATATTGTAACTATTTCGCAATAAAAAATTCTTAGCCATGTGTTAGGCAGGATTTGTGCCAACCAAAATATATTTATGTTTCTCTTGTTTGTTTGGTTGTTGTTCTCTTAGCTTCTCATTTTCATGGTTGTATGCTTGAATACAACTAAGTGTTAAATTTGTTAACAAATGTCTGAGTATACAAGAGTTTCACTAGAGTAGGAGTGTGACTATTCGGTAGCCTAGATCGAAGTATGGTTATACTCTAGGTGAAGAGGTGTAGTTTGGATTAATTAACCTTGGTGTTTCCAAGAAACAAAATAAGAAACGTCACAATGTTATGCGATTGTAAGACACATTCTTGATATGTGACACTAAGTATCTTGTGATGTTATAAGAGTATATTGGATGATTATTTTTATATTATTTTATTATTAAACAAAAAAAATCATAACTTATGTATATTATTATTATTATTATTATTAAAAATCATATACAAAATAAAATGAACCATATTACTAAGTATCTTGGGATCTTATAAAATAAATAGAAAGGAAAGGAGAAACGAAAAATAAAAGGAGGGATATTCCAAACCCTTCAAGGATTCTTCAAGTTCCAAATACTCTTCAAATTCCAAAGAGAAGAATAAGAAGAAGAAGGGAGAGCAGTGCACTTATTGCAATAAACCAAATCATGAATAATCCATATGCATGAAGAATAAAATTGATCTTATGGTACATGTACTTCACTAGAACAACCTTGGAAACTTCATTCCTAAAGGAGCCAAGCAGAACAAGGATGAAGATCCTACTCCTAAGAAAGGTAATCATTATGCTCTTTTTGCAATTAATTCCTCATTTGATTCATGGATTACAGATTGTAGTGCATCACATCATATGGAATCCAAAGAGGAAGTGTTTACTTCTTTGAGTTCATGCTCAAGACCCCCTATTCTCATGGGGGATGATACTCGAGTAGCAGTAGCAAGAGAGAGAAGAGTGGAACTCCCTAATGACAGTTTTGAGAATGTTTTACATGTTCCAAATATTTCTATAAATCTTCTCTCAGTTTATTAGTTCACCTAGATAGATAAAATAGTTGAATTTACATCAAATTCAATTTATGTAATTGACATGCATGAAAATTCCATTATTGCAATTGGTGAAGTAGATTAAACATAAAGATTTTTTAAATTCACTAAATTTGTTAACCATGACTCCTCTTTACTACTAAAGCATTTTGATGTAGAGTATGGCATGAAAGATTTGCTTATTTAAACTTTAAATACATGTAGTGACTTTCATAGAAATAAATGGTCAAAGGCTTGCCATACATTCCGTTTTATGAAGTCTTGACATAATATAAATATATTTATTATATAGATTATGATATATATGTGAAGGGACTAAACCTAAAACAATTAGACTGCAACTATGTAAATAAATGGGATGTGGAATATTATTATTTAAATATATTTATTTATTTTTTGTTTGTTAATTTGTGCGGGACCTGTTGGCTACGCGATTAACCTGTGGCTTGAGAAACCATGACTCAGGGGCATATAAGCCATCAAAATCACCTGGGGATCGCACCCAGCCTGAGCCACACCAACCCTTAACATGGTTGGATTTTTTGTCCCCGCAGGTTTCGAACCAGTGACTTTAACATCACGGAGTGGCTTAACAACACACTCTGTCACCGACTTTCCTACACCTCGAGGACTATTTAAATATATTTATTATGTATGTATTTGTTTTAAATATAATTAAACTTATAACTCTCCATTTTATAAATAGAGAGATAATTTTCACTATTTATGAAAATATTTATGATATTCTGTACTATTTATAAAAATCTTTTATAAATAATTAGCTTATTTATATAAAATTGGCTTCTTTAAGGTAAATATGTGATAAGAAGGTTGAGTGAAGACAATATCATTTTTTTTTTCTTAAATTCATCAACATATCTAATTAAGAATTAATACATTTATATTTCCTCCAGTAGATACAATGTATTTAGGCTGGAAATTGAATAATTTTCCATAGATACAATGTATTTAGGGATGGAAATTAATAATTTTCCATGATTATGTAAGCTTATATTTAAAGAGTTTTTATTTGATTTAAATAATAATAAATAGTTTAAATTCATCCAATGATATTTATTACAAATTAAAATAAATTTTGATTTATTTAATTATTAAATAAATTTAATTATAATAAAATAATTTATCTAACATTTTATATTATTCTATTATTAAATAAAATGTTTTGCAACTTATGTAAATTATTAATATTAAAAGTCATATATAAAATAATCTAAACTATGTTATTAATTGTAAGGTCTTCGACTAGATGGGTATGAAGATTCTCACCCAATTCATCAACTTGGGGTTGCTCTGGCACCTAAGTTGGGAAAATGGGCATCTTGGGAATGCAAACACTCCAAGGGGCTTTCCCAAGTATGAATCTAACAAGCGATTGTGGTGCTCTGACATGAGGGGCACACCAAGGTTTGGGTGCACCAGTCCTAACAGGATTGATGGTTGACAAGTGCATGGGTTCGTTTGGGAGAGAGGGTCTACGACGATTCATTTGGACATGGGTTCACGAAGGGGCATGACACCCCCAAAGAAGACGACAGTTCACGATGGTGACCTTTGGAGTCCTTATAACTGACAAGGGAGTACAACCAAAGAAGAAAACTTGAAAGACAAGGAGAGCAAGAAGAGCTCTACGATTTTTGAGGTAGACGAAGAAGGGAGATCTCCCTCAAGGATCCATGTCACTCCACTTTGGAGGACTTGTGTTGTCTTGAGGTGGATTTAGAGGAAAAATTTGGATGAGCTTCTTTTGGGATTGTTTTGGGGAAGTCTCGAAACACAGGTTTGTTAGAGGCATGTGTCAAGAAGAACTGAAATCTATGAAGTCTACGAAAATAAAGAGAGAACAAGTTTGGGGTTGAGGGAACATCTGAAGTGCACCAAAGGAGATTGTAGAGAGAGTTGCAACATAGATTCTTTGTGTGACAGATTTTTTTATGAGTGTCTTGTTGAGGTGAGGCAAGTCATTTGACTCAGTGAAAGCTATAAACCGAGATTATAGTGCTCATATTGTAACTATTTCGCAATAAAAAAGGATTAGCCATCTGTTAGGCAAGATTTGTGCCAACCACACTATATCTATGTTTCTCTTGTTTGTTTCGTTGGTTTTCTCTTGGCTTCCCATATTCATGGATGTATGCTTGAATATGACTAAGTGTTAAATTTGTTAACAAATGTCTAAGTATACAAGAGCTTCACTGGAGTAGGAGTGTGTCTTGTCAGTAG
The DNA here is from genome assembly GCA_009831015.1 of Picea engelmannii. Lineage (NCBI taxonomy): Eukaryota > Viridiplantae > Streptophyta > Pinopsida > Pinales > Pinaceae > Picea > Picea engelmannii. Next base: position 295,667 of record ML782314.1, on the reverse strand, counting down.
CCTAGATCGAAGTATGAGTATACTCTAGGTGAAGAGGTGTAGTCTGGACGAAGTAACCTTGGTGTTTCCAAGAAACCAAGAAAAAAACGTCACAGTGTAGCACGATTGCAAGGAACAATCTTGGTATGTGACACTAAGTATCTTGTGATGTTATAAGAGTATATTGGATGAGTATTTTTATATTATTTTATTATTCAATAAAAAATTTGTAACTTATGTATATTATTATTATTATTAAAAATCATATACAAAATAAAATGAACCTTGCTACTAAGTATCTTGGGATGTTATAAAATAAATAGAAAGGAAAGGAGAAATGAAAAAATAAAAGGAGAGATATTCCAAACCCTTCAAGGATTCTTCAGGTTCCAAATACTCTTCAAATTCCAAAGAGAAGAAGAAGAAGAAGGGAAAGAAGTGCACTTATTGCAATAAACGAAATCGTGAATAATCCACATGCATGAAGAAGAAAATCGATCTTATGGTACATATACTTTACTAGAACAACCTTGGAAACTTCATTCTTGAAGGAGCCAAGAAGAAGAAGGATGAAGATCCTTCTTCGAAGCAAGGTAAGCATCATGATCTTGTTGCAATTAATTCCTCATTTGATTCATGGATTACAGATTCTGGTGCATCACATCATATAGAATCCAAAGAGAAAGTCTTTATTTCTTTCAGTTCATGCTCAAGATCCCCTATTCTCATTGGGGATGATACTCCAGTAGTAGTAGTAGTAGGAGAGAGAAGAGTGGAAATCCCTAATGACAGTTTTGAGAATGTTTTACATCTTCCAAATATTTCTATAAATCTTCTCTCTGTTTATCAGTTTACCCATATAGGTAAAAGGGTTGAATTTATGTCAGATTCAATTTTTGTAATTGAGATGCTTGAAAATTCCATTATTTCAATTGGTGAGGTAGATCACAAATAAACGTTGTATAAATTCACTAAGTTTGTTGACCATGAATCCTCTTTACTACTAAAGCATTTTGATGATAGTAGTAGAGTATGGCATGAGATATTTGGTAATTTAAACTTTAGGTACATGTAGTGAATTTCCAAGCAATGAATGGTCAAAGGCTTGCCAGACATTCTGTTTTATGAAGGGGTTTGTGAAGGATGCATTGTTAGAAAGAAGGGGAAGGAAAAGAGAGACTCATATTCCTTGGATCTTGTTCAAAGTGATCCCATGGGTCCATTTCCACACACGTCCATCAGAAAATCAAGGTATGTATGTTGGATCATGTTGTCATTGATGCCAAATGTGTGATTGATTAATGTCATTGATTGATGTCAAGTGATGGATGTCAATTGATTGATTGTTTGATTGATGGCAAATGATTGATTGATTGATTATTGATGTAATGTAATATGCATTGTCTTTGATGAGAATGCATAGATGAAGATGGATCAATGAGTTTCCATTGATATGATGAATATAGAGCAATAGGTTCTCATTGATACATGATGAAGATGGATCAATGTGGTTTCATTGGTATATGATGCATTGTTGGAAAAATGTATAGATGACACATTATTGTCTTATCATTATTGATAAAGTGGAAAAATCAATGAACTCCAAAGTGGTCCCCTTATGGTGAAAGCCCTCATGGGAAGACACTTTGCGGATTGAGTTATCCTATAAAAATGGTTGGAGGACCCATGATTGTATGTGGAATAATGAGATGAATATCAATGAAGTTGTTGGTGAAACTATCCTAGATGGATAGTACTTGTCATGCCATTTCTACTGGTATGTGGAATGTCACATAATCCTCACAGTTTGAGAGTTGTGGACTTACGAAGTTGGAGGACCCTCACATGTTGGCTTGAAACCCCAAAAGGTCAAAGAAGTCAAAGTGCTTGAAAAAAAGAAATAATTATTTAAATGATAAAGTAAAGTGACAAAGTCAAGATGGATTATTTAAATAATAAAGAGAAGTGACAAAATCAAGAAGGAATATTTAAATGATAAAGTATTGGAGAGCTTTCTATTTATGGAAAGTGGTTAACCCTAAAATAAGGAAAATATGTTAAGTGACCTAGAAATGGGTTAATTGACCTAGAGGATGAAAGTATAAATAAGATAGAAATGGTCTCTTGCAAAAAATCCTTTGTGTGGATTAGTGGAGAGCTTCTTGTAAGAATATATTTTGGAGTATTGATGGAGAGTTTCTTGTGAGAGAATATTTGGTGTGGATCTCTTGAGCATGATTGAAGATGTATTCTGAGAAAAAGAGCATGAGGAGGATCTCATGGACGCATAAAATTTTCGGCAATATCAGAGATCTTGAAGGAAAAAGTCTTGTATCTTTAGAAACCCTATCTTCTGGTGTGTACGCGGGTTGTCTGTGTATAGGGTGCATATATGCAAGTTGTCTGTGTACATGATGCGTACAATATGCGGGTTGTCTGTGTATAGGGAACGCACAATGGATAAAATCATGGATATTTGTGGGTGAGATGATGACAAGCTGTTGAAGACTAAAGAAGGTTCTAGATCTGTCACTGAGACACTGGTATGGTTACATTATTGTCTTCATGGATACTATTGTTTGTTGTGTTGTGAATTCTTAGGGCATTATTGGTATGGATACTATGATGTGGTCTATGTTGGTTGATGGAATGAACAATACTCTTGTGATTCATTGGCGACATGATTTCTATGGTATACTAGTTGGTTATACATGATTGAAATAGTATTCACATTTATTTGTTGTGGAGCATGAGTAGACTATTGGAGAGATTGAATGTGTTGTGACTAGCTGTGGGAAAGTTTGGATAGTGGAAGATATAAGAGAATATGATTGCAGGTTGCAAAGGATATGAGCATGTGATGAGAATGATAAAACCTAATATCTCAGAAGGTATATGCAGGATATAGTACTGCTTGGGTGCATATACACGTGGGTTGTACTACTGATAGGGCCCGTACATATGCATGTTGCACTATCGACAAGTCACGTACCTGTTTCATGTTGATATATGTTGAGGATTGTTTCCTCATCTCAATTGGTGCTGAGGATGTAAGTTGAGTGTTGCATATAGAATTGGTGCTTTTGTAGAGTTGTACTCTATTAAGTTGTTGCTGAAAAACACCAAGGATTGTGGTCCGTAATAAAAAGAAAATTGTACATACATCTTTTGTTCTTTTTGTTCCTTGTGGTGATGACTTGTTGATGATATATTGTTGATTTATGTTGCTGATATATGTTTACATCTAAGTGGTTAGAAATGAAAGCAATGGGTCATGAGTAAATGTTGAATGCTAACTAATGTGTTTTGTGTAAAAGGGAATTTTTAGTAAAAAGAGCCCCACACTCATTCACCCCCCACTCTAAGTGTGGTAGGTGTGTCCAACAATTGGTATTAGAGTAGGCCTTCAGTACAAGCCTTAACAAGCTTGAAGGAGATCCATAGACACACAAATGGATGATAAAGTTACAATCCTTGATGAGGAAAACTATTCTACTTGGAGAATAGAGATGATATTACATTTGAAGACAATGGGAGCAATGATTTGGATGGCATCCATTGTTGGATTAGTTCTTTTGAAGAACAAGTCAAATTTTACATCTCAAAGGGAAGGAAAGAAGAATGATGCATTGACTCTCAAGAACATTATTAGTGGACTCTCAAGCCCTATCAAAGAGAGCATCGAACAATTCACTTCCTCCAAGGATATATGGCTAAATCTAGAGGAGAGATATCAAAGAAAGAAGGAGAAGAAAGACATTGAAGACAACTCCATCAAGACACATGAAGATAAAGAATCTCCAAAAGCTCTCAGTTGCATTATTTATAGAAGTGATGATGTTGGCAAAAAGGAAGATCTTGAATACATTTCAAATGAAGGAAAAGAATCATGTGATGACGTTGACAAAAGGGAATATCTTGAACACATTTCCAATGAAGGTAAAGAATGTACACAAACCCTTGATTGCAATAATTCAAAATGTGATGATGTTTTATTTTCCTCTACAAGTGAAGAATAAAATCTAGAAGTAGTTTGGATAAAATCAATTGATTGTTATCCCATGGAAGAAGTAGAAGAAAAACTATTGGAGCTTAAAGAGAAAGTTGAAAGAGGTCTATATGAATATAGAAATGACCACTATTATATAGACTATAGTTATCTTTCAGATAACACTAAAATTTTTCTCAAGAAGAGTCAAAGGCACATCTTGAAGTTAAAATAAATGCTTAAAAGAACTAGAAGAAAGTAGTAAGACTCAATTAGAATAAAAGGAATAAGATATCACAAGACTAAAGAATGAAAAAGAAGATATGAAGGAAGATGATGAGATTAGCAAAAGGTTTGAAACTATTATTCATCTCAAGACCCAAATTGGAGAATCCAAAAGGGTAGAAGAACTATTGAAGGATCAAATAAATGAAAAGGAAGAGTCATGTCATAAGTTAGAAGCTGAAGTTCTTGACCTTAGAAACAAGTTAGAGAAGTCAAACAAATTCTTGAATAGCTCAAGAACATTGGATGGAATCTTGGAAAGTCAAAGATCACCATGTGATAAATCAAGACTTGGATACAAATAAGAAGCTACACATGCTAAAGAAAGCACCTCAAAGAAGAATGAGGTAATTCCATCAAAGAAGAAAGACAATGTTTTAAATCAACCATCTACACAAGGCAAGGAAAATTTCAAAAGAACAAAGCAAGGAAGACATCAAGAAGCTATCTTTGGGAGACCAAAGCAAAGGTATGAAAGTATTTTTCATGGGCATTGTTATTCATGTAATGATTATGGTCACAAATATTTTGAATGTATATCTTATGAAAGAAGATATAATGGAATATTTTATAACACCATAAGGTGTTGGAGGTGTGATAAAGTAGGACATATTGGTGTTCACTGTAATTCCATAAGATGTTACAACTGTAGTGGATTTGGCCACAAATCTCAGGAGTGATGGAACACAAGAATAAAGTCCATGATGAGGACTCCACATAAAATGGCTAGAAGAAGGAATGAAGTAAGGAAGGGAGACATCTTTGAGAAGATGGATCCTCAGAGCTCAAGTTTTGAGGAGCAGGGACATATATAGAAGTGGGTGAAGAAGACAAAGCAGCCAAAACAGAATGAAAGACTAAAAGGAAGTTCAAAAATGTCATCTACTAAGGCATACACGGGTGACAGTGGTATCAGTCTGTAGCATCCTCATCTGGTACGACTCCTGCAATGTACAACCGGTAAAAGCACCCTTAAATTTTTTTCTTTTTTTTTTTTTGTGTGTGTAGGAAGGTAATATTGACATTATACTCAACATCGCAACACGAAAATGAAGACAACACATGAAACTCAAGCATCAACAACATAATGGCCTAACATAAAAGCACATCAAGCACCTAGAAGCAATGTACGACATTCAACCGATGAAGAATAAGAATCACTACCTGCCCATCCTACCCTGCAATGGTTAGGACCTCCAGGACACGTAAGCAATGCTCAAGCCCAGGTTCCCATCGATTTTGGCCATTTAAGGTCTCAAGGCTGGCGACTATTCTGACGAACAAGGAGATATCTACATCTCGCCCGACACAAGCAAACCAAGCCTACTAAGCTAAGGACAATCATCCTAACAACCCCATGCACCCAAAATTTATCACACAAGTAACTAGAACCCTTACAGTGAGCAACCAAGCACATTAAATGTTTACAAAACCAAGTACAAACATTATTTATAATGAACAACCACACCCTCAATGGGAAGCGCAAGCTAAAAATGATTTCGTCAACAACCAACCATTAATCAAGGCTGAAAGGTCAATATCTATAGTTTAAATTGGTGTTAATTACAGATCAATTAACTAGTCTAAATTCCATTAGTCAACGAGTTACCCATCGAACTTGACATGAATTACGACTCAAATTTAGCGACCCTAAGCTCCAGTTAGACGATATCTATAAATCCAACTAACATCAATTACAAATCTAAATTAGCAAGTCTAAAGTTTGCAATCTAGTCTTTATTCACCTTACTAATTTTAATATTTATTACCACCTAAATGGACATTTCTATATTAATCCACATCTCCGTCCAACTAGCTATTTACTTGAATGATCATATTAACAATCTAAAAGTAGGATGCTACTATTATAACACTCATGAACTATTTAATCTCAACATGTAGTCTAGCTACATTGACCGAACCATCAATACTAACTGTCTATTATTATTGAGATGGAAAGTGCTAACTACTAACATCATTGTAGCAATATGATTAGGCAATTAACATATCAGTTACCTAACGATTAATAAAAATATTTGTAATAACTTAGGTGTCAGGTGTCAAGTGTTTCTGACAATGAAATAATAGGATTTACATGTGATTTTAACAAAATAGAGAATTAAAATTTATAAAAATAAAAAAAAAATTACCTTAAAACTATCTATACAAAACTCATTCTAATCTCCCTGTTCCCAATCTCACATTTCATTGACATTGAAGCCCCATAAAAACTCCCATTTTCCCTAAATTATTCCCAACTATATGAAATCATTTCCATTCATTTATTGCCATTTAAAGTAAGGGGTAGAACATAAAAAGGTGTATCGCTCATAGATGCACTCATTATCATACTATCATAATAGCCATCATCGACTATATGACATTTTATGACTCCTTAACTGAAATCATTGACAACTGTAAAGTAACATACATTAAGTGTTGACATTACAATCCATTCTTATTCATACATGAGGATAACTTAATTAGCAATTCCATTTAAAGACTATCTATAAAATGTTGACAAGGTGTTGTGTATTAGCATCTTCCATTACATCGGCCTGGAGTTAAATGTTATTAAATGTACAACAACCAATTGTAATTTGGTACATGCCCTGAACAATAAAAAGGTAAACTGCCAAAATTTAAATGTCGTCATTAAAATGGAAAGAAAGTGATAATCAAGCAAATGAAAACACAAGAATCAAGGAACGATTTCCGTCCTGACAAATGGCAGTGGCGGTTTTCAGCTACAGGCCTAACGCTAGGTATCAAGGGAAAAACACAGTCATAACCCAGGGCAATTCATCGGGAAATATAGTGATATTGCAGTCTTCAAAAAAAGGGGCAATCGTTGGCAATGAGGGTAACCATTTGAAAAAAAATAATTAAAGCCAAATTTGTGGTGATAAATCAACAACTTAGTCAATCAGTTTAGGCAAAAATCCTGGGCATTTAGTAGCCGACTCAGTCAACATTTAAATCATAAAATTAGTGGGTAATGCAGCCAGCTCTGGCAGCGTTTAAAGCATAAAATTCGTGGGTAATGCAGCCAGCTCTGGCAGCGTTTAAAGCATAAAATTCGCAGGTAAAGAACAGTATACAGACACATTTAAATTTTTTAAAAAAATTGTGCGCCATCATTACATAGTCAATCATTGTGTGGGCAATCATTTACACCATTCTAAACACAGAGAAAAATCATTACACAGTTAGTCATTTTGTGGTCAATCATTTACACCCTTCTGAATGCAAAGAAGAATCATTACATAGTCAATCATTTCGTGGGAAATCATTTACAACATTCTAAACGCAGAGAAGAATCATTACACAGTCAATCATTTCATGGGAAATCATTTACACCATTCTAAACGCAGAGAAAAATCATTACACAGTCAATCATTTTGTGTTTCATTGCCAGAATACCCAATGTAAAATATAGAGATGAATTCATTTCGTTTTTCATTGCCAGAATACCCATTGTAAAATGTAGAGATGAATTCATTTCGTTTCTCATTGCCAGAATACCCAAAATAAAAATGCAGAGATGAATTCATTTCGTTTTTCATTTCCAGAATACCCAATGGAAAATTTAGATATGAATTCATTTCATTTCTCATTGCCAGAATACCCAAAATAAAAATGCAGACCATAAATCATTTTTTTTTTCATTGCCAGAATACCCAATGTAAAATGCAGAGATGAATTCATTTTGTTTTTTATTTCCAGAATACCCCAATACAGCGCATACAAGAGTAAGAGAACGCAAGGATCCAATGGGAAGGGTCATGGAATGATTACAGGGGTTTTATCAATCAAGGTATAGTGAAAACCAACCAAGACATAAGATAATCCACACGTAAAGGTCGTTGACAGATGGCGGAATCAACAATTAGCCAGGGACAAACATCAAGGGTAGAGGGCTAACAAGTTCGTCCTTTACTCATCATCCTTACACAGAAAAGAAGGGCGTTGAGATCCATAGGTCTTTTAACTCTAAAGTGACGATCGTAGATCAAGCTCCTGGTCAACTGCTCAGGCGAGGATTGGTGAGCTTGGGACGAAGGCTAAACAACCATGAAGGTCATAATCAACATAACAACATGGTCAAGACATGCGGTAAAACAAAGGCCATGGGAGTCAACAACCATCGAGCTAGCTGAAGAAAAGTTTTTGTCTTCAATTTAAAAAAAAAAACATCATTTTACTTCTCCATTAAATAAGCACATCCAAGCATAAGTCCTAATACATTCTACCATACAAAAATGAAGAGAGCGTACCGTTGCCTGATCACCCACTCTGAATGACATCCTGCATGTTCCGTGGAACTCCTACTTACCGACTGGAGAGACTTCATCGGTACCTCCTAGCCAATGCTAGGGGTACTCTTCTTCCCCCTTATCCCCCCAAGCCGCAAAGGGGCCACACACACATTATCCAGAGATTTCAACTAGATCTCAGCTGGCCTCGCAAGGCCGAGCTACCACTCCTCATCAAGCTGGGTATCCCAACTCCCACAAGTTAAGTCAGTCAAGTAGATATTTCTACAACGTAACATTACACAAACAGAAGATGATATTGCATCATTTTCCTTCCTTCATTATATAGAGCTTTGAACTTCCTTTCTTTCCTAAAATCTCATTTAATTAAAGTTTTAAAAATAAATTCCTAAAAATTCCTCTCTGTACAAGTGTCCCCCAAACCCTACATTCCTCCATAAATTAATTAATTATCTTTATTTCCCTCACCCACCTAGAGTTACTCCTAGAATCACTCCTAGGTATCCCCAAATTCTCTTACAAGTTTTAATGGATTTCCCTATTTTTAAATTTCTAGTTCAGTATAAATTAGAAAGCTTTTAAATGGTAGCAACTTTTCTAAGTTTGACTTTCCACTTTTTCCCTTATGTTCCCCTTTTCCCCTTTTTAGGTTTACCTCTTTTCCTAGTTTCCTAAATTTTTAGATTTTTCCCTCTTTCCCCTTTTTGTTAGAACTCAAAAAGGCAGGTGTGGAAATTAACCCCCCTTTTCCCTTTTCTCATTAAATTAATATATTTTAAATTATCATAAAATAATAAAACGATTAATTCCCTTTTTAAATTTTAATCCAATAGATTTTATTTTATGAAACAATTAATTTCTTACTCCCTTTGTGTTACAAGATTTAATGAAGGTCATTATTATTATTATTATTATTATTATTATTATTATTATTTTATAGAGAGATAAAATTTTACCACTAGCATAGTTTAGACTTAAACCTTAAATTTCCGTGATGGGCGACATTTTATTAGGGAAAATGTTTTTTTTTTTTTTAATTCTTATCGCATTGATCATCCTAAGGTTGTCTAGGTTCATTCATCTATCATCAACACCATGATTTTCCCTTCAGGATGCACTAGGTGCTCCAAGTGTGCCACTCGCCCTAATCTATTTCCCTTGCGCGATGTGCCCTTCAGGATGCACTACGTGCTCCAAGGGTTCCACTTGCCTCTTGACTGACTTGGTAGACATCAAAAATCCCTAGAGTCAATACTCCGCCAGGTGAACTTGTGGGAGACTAAGGGCCTCTAAGGAATAAGGCCCCCGCCTTATTGCGTGCCCCTTAGAATCATCGTGAGCAACTATCGCAGTCTGCCCTCATGGCATCGTGGGTCCTCTCGAACTAGGTAAACGTTAACCTACAATTTGAGCCATGGTGGGAGTGCTAGTAGGTTGTGGAAGGGTTGTTCTCCACACCTCTCCCTCAACATCTCTGGTAGTCATGCGTGACTCCCTTACTCCACATGTGAGTCTGGTCGACAAGATATCGTCAACCTGTATCATCAACAAATCATGTCAGAACATATCCATATCATATCATCTAATCAGATGCACTAATATCATGTAGTAAAATAATCAAATCCCAATGGTACATTCCCTGACTCGATTCAGAGACCAAGGGGTTCCATCGATGCCTCTGCATCCTTGAGGTCCAAAATCCTGCACACTCAGTAAAACCAAGTCAATAGCACCTGTCTATGTCGAGGTGGTAAAACAACATGTCATCATCCCATAACGCCTCATAATCAAAATCAAAAGTATTAATAGCATAATAATCCAGATCACTTGCGAGCAAGTGTCCACAAAGAATAAGTTCGCTCAGTGCGCCAGAGCGGGATGTTACATACACCCACTCTTGGTCCAAACTTCATCCCAAAGTTTTACAATATATATCATGAAATAAAGTGTATCACAGTAGTGTATGTCAATCTATAAAACAAAAATGGAAACTGCTAGTGCATATCATATGTGTCCTCCCAGGTCACTGAGTGCAGACTATAATTGTCCCACTGGACCTTGACCTGATCTATTTTTCGACATCGTAGCTGTCGAACACAATGATCCAAGATGTGGATTGGCTCAGCTGTGAGAACCCCCTCATCCGATACCTGCAAGGAACTCATGTCAATAACATGCATAGGATCGCTAGTATAATGTCTCAAAACAGATACATGAAAAACATCATGCATATGCCTCAAAGAATCAGGAAAGACTAGTCGATAGGCCACAGGGCCCTTTCTCTCCACAATCGCGAAAGGTCCCATGAACCTAGGAGAGATTTTATCTCCCTTCCCAAACTTGATCAAACTTTTATGTGGTTTAACTCGCAGGAAGACTCGATTTTTGACATCATAACTATGGTCGACACAGTGTGCATCGGCATAACTCTTATATCAATCATGTGCTTCTTTAATCCATTGTCTTATTGTTTTCATTTTCTCTTCCATTTCTTGGATCACTTCTGGTCCTACCAAGACCCTATCCTCAATCTGATCCCAACTCAAAGGCGTCTGACACGGTCGCTCGTAAAGAAAATCGAAATGCACCATCTTAATGGTGCTCTGGTAATTGTTGTTGTAAGCGAACTCCACTAGTGGAAAGAATTCTTCCCAACGCTTTTGTTGGTCCATCACATACATGCGCAACATGTCCTCCAAGGTCTGGTTCATTCGTTCAGTCTGTCCGCCAGTCTCTGGGTGATACACAGTGCTAAAGTTAAGTTGGGTTCCCAAGGCCTCTTGGAAACTCGTCCAAAATCGTCCAGTAAACAACGATCCTCGATCAGTTATAATCCTCTTAGGCACGCCATGCAGCCTCAAAATCTCACTGATGAAAACTCTAGCTATGTCAGGTGCCTGATACATCATATGCACAGAAATAAAGTGAGAACTCTTTGAAAAAGTGTCTACTACTACGAAAATAAATTCATGTCTCCTTGCCGTCAATGGAAATACAACAATAAAATCCATTGAAATAACCTCCCATTTCGATTCCAAAATAGTATGTGGTTGTAGTAATCCTGCTGGGTGTCTATGTTTAGCCTTTACCTACTGACATTCTAGACATCTTGACACATAGTTGACTATGTATGCCTTAATTCCCTTCCAGAAGAATAAGGGTTTAAGGTATTCCCTCATCTTCGTGACTCCCGGGTGAGCCATGTAAACTACTCTATGAGACTCTCTTAGGATCAAAATCCTCAACTTGTCGTTCGACAGTACGTAGATCCAATTTTTAAACCTCAATAATCCATCGCTATCCAACGAAAATCCTTCAAATCGTGGTGCCATCATTGTGTTTTGTCCGATAAAACCCTCGGCCTCTTTGTACTATTCATCATCACACTGTAAAGTTAGAATCTTTTCACGTAGATTTGTCTGAAGAGGCAACACCGAAAAGATGCGTGGTCTCCGACTCAATGCATCCGCCACTCAGTTCACTGTTCCTTTTATGTAAGTAATCTTGAAGTCGTACTCGCTAAGAAATTCCGACCAATGTTGTTGTCGCGCATTCAGGTCTCTTTGCTTAAAGATGTGTTGTAGTCCATAGTGGTCAGTCTTTAGTTCAAATTTTTGTCTAACAAGGTAGTGTCTCAAAACCTTCAAGGCATATACGATGGCTAACAACTCCAAATTGTGTGTCACGTAGTTCTCCTCATGCCTTCTCAATTTCCTTGAAATGTAAGTGATCACTCGTCTGTATTGCATCAAGAACCCACCTAAGCCTTCCTTGGATGCATCGGTGCATACCAAGAAGTCCATGTCCATGTCAGGGACCTTTAGTATCGACATTGTTCTCAAAAACTCCTTGAGGATCCGAAATGATTTCGTGCATTTCTTGGTCCAAACAAACTTCTTGTTTTTCTTCTGTAATTTTGTGATCAGATTTTCTATCCTCGAAAGTCCCTCAACAAACCGTCGATAGTATCCTGCAAAACCCATGAAGCTACGCACCTACGGGACATTCATTGACGCAGGCCATTCTATAATGGCCTCGACCTTGGTTAGACCCATGACAATGCCTTCACCGGAGATGACATTCCCTAAGTAGTGAATCTTCGATTGATAAAAAGTGCATTTGGACAACTTCCCATACAGTTTGTGCTCTCACAGACACTATAGTACCAAGCGCAAGTGCTTGTCATGCTCCTTCGTTGTCCAAGAGTAGATCAAATTATCGTCAATGAATACTTGGACGAACTTGTCCAAGTACTCATAGAACACCTTGTTCATCAAACTCATAAATACTCCTGGGGCATTTGTTAGTCCAAACGATAAAACAGTAATCTCGTAATGTCTAAACCTCGTCTTAAAGGCGGTGTTAGGGATGTCATCTTCCTTAATCCGTAACTGGTGGTATCTTGATCGCAAATCGATCTTTGAGAACATCGTTGCGCCTTTCATTTGATCGAACAGATCATCAATTCTTGGCAATGGATACTGATTCTTGTTTGTGGCCTTGTTCAATTGACGATAGTCAATGCAGAGCCTCCACGACCCATCCTTCTTTCATGTGAAAATAACAGGTGCACCCCATGGTGACACACTAGGACGTATCATCCCCAGGTCCAGCAACTCCTTCAGTTACATTTTCAACTCTTGTAACTCTGGAGTCGACATCCGATAAGGCGTTCTTGTTATCGGTTCAGTCCCCAGTTTTAGGTCTATGGTAAACTCCAATTCCCTCTCTGGCAGCATCCCAGGTAACTCCTCCGGAAATACGTCTGCAAACTCTCTCACCACCGGAAGGTGTTCTAAACCTTTCGTTAATCCCTTCTCATTTAACGCAAGGATCACATAAATCTTGCACCCCTTTCACATGCTCTTATGTAGTTGTAAGGAAGAGATGAACCTCAGGGAAACTCCCTGGTTCCATCCTACAATCACACATCTTTGTCCCTCATCATCAACCAAGCTCAACCATTTTGTCTTACAGTTGAGTATCGCCTCATGCGATTCCAACCAGTCCATACCAATTACGACATCATAAGATTCTAAGATCGTGAAGTATAGGTCAGCCTTGGTGACAAAATCTCCTAGGTTGAGGATATAGCCCATAACCTTTCCTCCAACCTTTTGTTTGGCTCCCGAGGCCATTTCTACGAAGATAAACTCATCCTGTTCGACTGCCTTTACCTTAATCCTTTTTAGCGCTCCACTAGAAATGAGACTCTCGGTTGCACTGGGATATATCAAAATACTAAGGGTCTGGTCAGCGACGGTACCTATCATCTCGAGCACATTCGAATGATTCTCTTCCTGTCATTTATTCACCGTTGCATGAATCCGATGGGCTTTGCCCATATCTCCCACGGTAGTGGGTCTGGCTGATCTAGATGCTCTAGTCCTCTCCACCAGGTAGTCACACTGGTAGTGTGGCTCCCCAGATGTCCAACAGCCCTTCTTCGACCTAGTAGTCTTGGTACCCGAAGTAGAAGGTGTCAGCTCTCTGGCCTGGAATCTTGGTCTGTTCTGTTGAACATGCCTAAATTGTTGTTGTTGCAGCCGATGTTGCTGCTGATGTTGTGTTCCCCAATAAGGTGTTCGTTGTTGAGGCATTGGTCATCGAGGTGTAGTGAAAGAGGATCCCCTCTAGAAGCCACAATATCCCAGCGTATTTCTAGTTGGTTTTTGATGCTGCTGTGCTCCAGAAGACACTTTCCCTGCTGGTCTCGCTAGAGTCCTATTCTGACCCCTGCTGATAAGATCCTCCTCTGCTATGAGGGCCTTCTAGACGACATCATGCAAGGTTTGAGGCATAAAAATCCTGACCTTTGCACGTATGTTGTCGTTAAGGTCAAACACGAACCTGTTGACCTTAAGTTTCTCAGTGTTAATGTTCGGAGCATACTGGAGCAGCTCCATAAAATGGGCCTCGTACTCGAGCACTGTACGACCGCTCTGTCGTAAGGCGTTGAACTCATTGAGCTGACACTCAATGAATTCCTTTGAAAGGTACCTCTCTCAGAACCATTCCTCAAACAGTTCCCATGACATGTCTTCGATGACCATTTTCAGTTGCGGTAGGAGCGCCTTCCACCATAGAAGAGCGCTTCCTTTCAGTTGGAAGACTTCCATGTGGACCTTCATGTTGGAGGTATAATCACAAAGTACAAAGCACATCGCCATATTCTCCCACCATGCCTTGATGGCTGTGATGTCTGGGGCACCTAAGAACTTGGGAAATTTGACCTTCTTGAGTTCACAGTGAACGCTACCAGTACCAACCAGAGAGTGCAGTGGAACCTCAGGGGGTGCCGATGCCCTGGCCTCATCTCTGTCTAAACGGCTGATCAATGCCTCAGACATGCACTGGAAAGATATCATCATTCCGACCACATCGCCAACTGCTCTCTGCTCCTATCTGAGAACCTGCTCGTCTCCCTGGGGGTTAGACCCCTCAGGTGTGGATGCTACTGGAGGCGTCGCACCTCCTCCCCTAGCACCCTGTCGTCTACCTCCGTGGCATCCTCTAACCATGATTACCTGCACGAATACAAGTCAACTCAATTACCAACATTATAATCAAATCATATCAACGAAAGGCGTAGCGATCCCAAGTCATGGGTTGAACCCGCTCTGATACTTCATGTAACATCCCCATATAGTACGACTCATATGATGTACAATCGGTAAAAGCACCCTTAAATTTTTCTTCTTTTTTTTTCATTTTGTGTGTGTGTGTAGGAAGGTAAAATTGACGTTATACTCAACATCGCAACATGACAATGAACACAATGCATGCAACTCACGCATCAACAACGTAATGGCCTAACATAAAAGCACATCAAGCACCTAGAAGAAATGTATGACATTCAACCGACGAAGAATAAGAATGACTACCCGCCCATCCTACCTTGCAATGGTTAGGACCTCCAGGACACATAAGCAATACTCAAGCCCAGGTTCCCATCGATTTTCACCATTTAAGGTCTCAGGCATGGCGACTTTTTTGAGGAACAAGGAGATGTCTACATCTCTCCCGACACAAGCAGACCAAGCCTGCTAAGCTAAGGACAATCATCCTAACAACCCCACACACCCAAAATTTATCACACAAGTAACTAGAACCCTTACAATGAGCAAACAAGCACATTAAATGTTTACAAAACCAAGTAAAAACATTATTTATAATGAACAACCACACCCTCAATGGGAAGCGCAAGCTAAAAATGACTGCGTTAACAACCAACCATTAATCAAGGCTGAAAGGTCAATATCTATAGTTTAAATTGGTGTTAATTACAGATCACTTAACTAGTCTAAATTCCATTAGTCAACAAGTTACCCATCGAACTTGACATGAATTACGACTCAAATTTAGCAAGCCTAAGCTCCAGTTAGGCGATATCTATAAATCCAACTAACATCAATGACATATCAAAATTAGCAAGTCTAAAGTTTGCAATCTAGTCTTTATTCACCTTACTAATTTTAATATTCATTACCACCTAAATGGACATTTCTATATTAATCCACATCTCCGTCCAACTAGCTATTTACTTGAATGATCATATTAACAATCTAAAAGTAGGATGTTATTATTATAACACTCGTGAACTATTTAATCTCAACATGTAGTCTAGCTACATTGACTGAACCATCAATACTAACTATCTATTATTATTGATATGGAAACTGCTAACTACTAACATTGTTGTAGCAATATGACCAGGTAATTAACATATCAGTTACCTAACGATTAATAAAAATATTTGTAATAACTTAGGTGTCAGGTGTCAAGTGTTTGTGACAATGAAATAATAGGATTTACATGTGAATTTAACAAAATAGAGAATTAAAATTTATGAAAATAAAGAAAATTTTACCTTTAAAATTTCTATACGAAACTCATTCTAATCTCCCCGTTCCCAATCTCCCATTTCATTGACATTGAAGCCCCATAAAAACTCCCATTTTCCCTAAATTATTCCCAACTAAATGAAATCATTTCCATTCATTTAACGCCATTTAAAATAAGGGGTAGAACAGAAAAAGGTGTATCGCTCATAGATGCACTCATTATCATACTATCATAATAGCCATCATCCACTATATGACCTTTTATGACTCCTTAACTGAAATCATTAACAAATGTATAGTACCATACATTAAGTGTTGACATTACAATCCATTCTTATTCAGTCGCGAGGATAACTTAATTAGCAAGTCTATTTAAAGACTGTCTATAAAATGTTGACAAGGTGTTGTGTATTAGCATCTTCCATTACATCAGCCTAGAGTTAAATGTTATTAAATGTGCAACAACCAACTATAATTTGGTACATGCCCTGAACAATGAAAAGATAAACTGCCAAAATTTAAATGTCGTCATTAAAATGGAAAGAAGGTGACAATCAAGCAAATGAAAACGCAAGAATCAAGGAACGATTTTCGTCCTGACAAATGGCAATGGCAATTTTCATCTACAGGCCCAATGCCAGGTATCAAGGGAAAAACACAGTCATAAACCAGGGCAATTCGCCAGGAAATATAGTGATATTGCAGTCTTCAGAAAAAGGGGCAATCACCGACAATGAGGGTAACCATCTGAAAAAAAAAAAATTAGAGCCAAATTCATGGTTATAAAGAAGCAACTCAAGCAATCATTTTATGCAAAAATCATGGGTGTTTAGTAGCCAACTCAATCAACGTTTAAATCATAAAATTCGTGGGTAATGCAGCCAGCTCTAGCAGCGTTTAAAGCATAAAATTTGTGGGTAATGCAACCAGCTCTGGCAGCGTTATACAAACACATTTAAATTAAAAAAAAAAAATTGTGGGCCATCATTACACATTTAATCATTCTGTGGGAAATCATTTACACCATTCTAAACACAGAGAAAAATCATTACACAGTCAATCATTTTGTCGGCAATCATTTACACCCTTCTAAACGTAGAGAAGAATCATTACACAGTCAATCATTTCATGGGAAATCATTTACAACATTCTAAACGTAGAGAAAAATCATTACACAGTCAATCATTTCATGGGCAATCATTTACACCATTCTAAACGTAGAGAAAAATCATTACACAGTCAGTCATTTCGTGGGCAATCATTTACACCATTCTAAACGCAGAGAAAAATCATTACATAGTCAATCATTTCATGTTTCATTGCCATAATGCCCAATGTAAAATGCAGAGATGAATTCATTTCATTTTTCATTGCCAGAATACCCAATGTAAAATGCAGAGATGAATTCATTTTGTTTCTCATTGCTAGAATACCCAAAATAAAAATCCAGAGATGAATTCATTTTGTTTTTCATTGACAGAATACCCAATGTAAAATTCAGAGATGAATTCATTTCATTTCTCATTGCCAAAATACCCAAAATAAAAATGCAGACCAGAAATCATTTTTTTTTTCATTGCCAAAATACCCAATGCAAAATGCAAAGATGAATTCATTTCATTTTTTATTGCCTGAATACCCCAATACAGCGTAGACAACAGTAAGAGAATGCAAGGATCCAATGGGAAGGGTGATGGAATGATTGCAGGGGTTCTATCAATCAAGGAATAAAGAAAACCAACCAGGACATAAGATAATCCACACGTACAGGTCGTTGCCAGATGGCGGAATCAACAATCAGCTAGGGATAAACATCAAGGGTAGACGTCTAACAGGTTCATCCTTTGCTCATCATCCTTTCACATAAAAGTAGGGCGTTGAGATCCATAGGTATTTTAACTCTAAGGCAACGACCGTAGATCAAGCTCCTGGATGACTACTCAAGTGAGGAATGGTGAGCTAGGGATGAAAGCTAAACAACCATGAAGGTCATAATCAACACAACAACCTGGTCAAGACATGTAGGAAAATGAAGGTCATGGGATTCAACAACCATCAAGCTAGGCGAAGAAAAGTTTCAGTCTTCAATTGAAAAAAAAAAAACATCATTTTACTTCTCCATTAAATAAGAGGATCCAAGCATAGGTCCTAATACATTCTACCATACAAAAATGAAGAGAGTGTATCGTTGCCTGATCGCCCGCTCTGAATGACGTCCCGTGCATTTTGTACAACTCCCGCTTGTCGACCGACAAGACTTCATCAGTACCTCCTAGCCAATTCTAGGAATACTCTTCTTCCCCCTTAGCCCCCCGAGTTGCAAAGGGGCCACACACACACTATCCAGAGATTTCGACTATCTCCCAGCTCGCCTCGCAAGGCCGAGCTACCACTCCTCACCGAGCTGGGTATCCCAACTCCCACAAGTTAAGTCAATCAAGTAGATACTTTTGCAGCGTAACGTTACGCAAATATAAGATGATCTTTCATCCTTCTCCTTCCTTCATTATATAGAGTTTCGAACTTCTTTTCTTAGCTAAAATATCATTTAATTAAAGTTTTAAAAAATAGATTCCTAAAAATTCCTCTCCGTACAAGTGTCCCCCATCCCCTACATTCCTCCATAAATTAATTTCTTTATTTCCCTCACCCACCTAGAGTTACTCCTAGAATCACTCCTAGGTGTCCCCAAATTCTCTTACAGGTTTTAATGGCTTTCCCTATTATTAAATTGCTAGTTCAATTTAAATTAGAAAGATCTTAAATGGTAGCTACTTTTCTAAGTTTGACTTTCCGCTTTTTCCCTTATGTTCCCCTTTTTCCCTTTTTATGTTTACCTATTTTCCTAGTTTCCTAGATTTTTAGATTTTTCCCTCTTTCCCCTTTTTCTTAGAACTCAAAAAGGCAGGTGTGGAAATTAACCCCCTTTTTCCCTTTTCTCATTAAATTAATATATTTTAAATTATCATAAAATAATAAAACGATTAACTCCCTTTTTAAATTTTAATCCAACATATTTTTTTTTATGAAATAATTAATTTCTTACTCCCTTTGTGTTACAAGATTTAAAGAAGGTCATAATTATTATTTATGTGGTTTTTATTATTATTATTATTTTTTATAGAGAGACAAAATTTTACCACTAGCATAGTTTAGACTTAAACCTTAAATTTTCGTGATGGGCGACATTTTATTAGGGAATTTTTTTTTTTTTTTTAGGAATTCTTATCACATTGATCATCCTAAGGCTATCTAGTTTCATTCATCTATCATCAACACCACGACGTGCCCTTTAGGATGTACTAGGTGCTCCAAGGGTTCCACTCGCACTAATCCAACACCCTTGCGCGACGTGCCCTTCAGGACACACTACGTGCTCCAAGGGTGCTACTTGCCTCTTGACTGACTTGGTAGACATAAAAAAACCCTGGAGTCAATACTCCGCCAAGTGAACTTGTGGGAGACTAAGGGACTTTAAGGAATAAGACTCCTGCCTTATTGTGTGCCCCCTAGAATCATCGTGAGAGACTATCGCAGTCTGCCCTCACGGCATCATGGGTCCTCTCAAACTATGTAAATGCTAACCTACAGTTCAAGCCACAACCGGAGTGCTAGTAAGTTGTGGCAGGGCTGCTGTCCACACCTCTCCCTCAACATCTCTGGTAGTCATGCATGACCCCCTTACTCCACATGTGAGTCTGGTCGGCAAGCTATCGTTAGCCTGTATCATCAACAAATCATGTCAGAACATATCCATATCATATCATATAATCAGATGCACTAATATCACAGTAAAACAATCAAACCCCAATGGTACACTCCCTGACTCGATCCAGAGTCCAAGGGGTTCCATCGATGCCTCTGCATCCTCTAGGTCCAAAATCCTGCACACTCAGTAAAACCAAGTCAATAACACTTGTCTATGTCGAGGTGGTAAAACAACATGTCATCATCCAATAATGCCTCATAATCAAAATCAAAAGTTTTAATAGCATAATAATCCGGATCACTTGCGAGAAAGTGTCCTCAAAGAATAAGTTCTCTCAGTGTGCCAGAGTAGGATGTTACACAGTTGCATACATATGCAGACTGACCTTATATAGGTCACGTACATATGTGAGTTGTATGTGTAGCAGGCCACGTATATGTGAAAAATACTTGGGAAAAAGGCTATGCACATGGGTTGCATCTTGATGTGATGATATAACTATGTGATGCAGGGTATGACATGGTTTTTTGCGGGCTCTGACACTATTTTGTTGCAGGTTTTCATGAGTCTATATTGGATTAAGTAAGGTGATGATATAAAATAAAATCTTGGGTGCATGGAACTAACCCATGAGTATGGATTGATGCATTTTCAATCGAAGAACAATGTTGGATATTACAGTGAAGTTATGGCACCTTGGTTATGATATATATCTTGATGATGTATTGGAAGCTTACTTGTTGGAAATCTTGATGCATGCATTTGGAATATGGATAGGATACACATTGGGACATGTGGTTGGTGAGTTGATGAGATGATCATGTTGTACATCATTGATGATCTATGGTTGATGTATGATTGGTACACTGGTAGAGGCACCTACTAGTAGTTTGATTGGCACATGTATGGGACTCATCATTCCTTGGTATTGGTGCATGATTGATGTACTAGTTGGGTACAAGTGGTAATACATGGCATATGTTGTTGGTATTACTTGATTAGCACAACAATTGGTACTTGTTTTATACTTGGTTCATGATGGAGACATATCATGAGTGATATGACACATTTTTTGGCATGTTGATCGTTACCATATTGGTAGATGCACATGGTTGGCATATTAGTGGATGCAAATGGTTGGCATATTGGTAGATGCACATGTTGGCGTATTGGTAGAGGCATATGATTGATATATTCCATGGATAATATCTTTTGGCACATTGCATGATGTTGATGTACATGGTTGATGTACATAGGTTCTATGCATGATGAGCACACATTTTTGTATAGGATGTACTTGGTTTATATTTTTCTCATGATTCTTTATTTCATTATTGACATATATTTTGCTTCATGATGCTTGGTATGGCATGAGTTTGATGCATGAACAGATCCAAGGATCATTATATGGTAGCACATTTTTCAACTTGCAGAGAAGATAGGGGATACATACCCATAGGGGGGGTCATTGTTCTTCCCATGATTGTAGGAGGAGATATTTATCAGATACAAACCTAGAAAAGAGCCCTATATTTGAAGAAAGAGCACATAGGCATAATTCTAGGGGGAGCAATGGTAACAAGGGGAGTATGTTCGATGTATCTTCATAATTACATCATAGTGATATCCCTTGCTCCAAAGGGGAGAGATTATTCATAGGAATATCAAAGGCACTCAGACAGGGGGAGCAGCCCCAAGAAAATTTCAAGCAGGAAGAGCAGCCCCAAGAGGAAAATAGTTGTTTTCCATTGATCTCAAATGGGGGAGAGATAGTCACATCGATGTGATTGATGATTATTGATTGGGAGAGATAGCCACATTTGGGAGAGATAGTCACATTGACTATTGATATAGAGCATGCCTTATCTACATGTTGACATCAATAATTGGTAATTGGTGTTGACATCTTTGTTTGTATTTCCATCAATGCCAAAGGGGGAGATTGTTGGATCATGTTTTCATTGATGCCAAAGGTATGATTGATTGGTGTCAATTGATTGATTGTTTGATTGATGCCAAAGGATTGATTGATTGATGATTGATGTAATGTAATATGTATTGTCCTTGATGAGAATTCATAGATGAAGATGGATCAATGAGTTGTCATTGATATGATGAAGATAGATCAATGGGTTTTCATTGATACATGATGAAGATGGATTGATGTGGTTTCATTGGTATATGATGCACTATTGGAAAAATTTATAGATGAATCATTATTGTCTTATCATGATTGATAAAGTGCACAAATGGATGAACTACAAAGTGGTCCCCTTATGGTGAAAGCCCTCACGAGAAGATTCTTTGCAGATTGAGTTATCCTAGAAGTATGGTTGGAGAACCCATGCTTGTATGTGTAATAATGAGATGAAGATCAATGAAGTTGTTGGTGAAGCTATCCTAGATGGATAGTACTTGTCATGCCATTTCTGATGGTATATGGAATGTTACATAACTCCTCACAGTTTGAGAGTTATGGCCTTACGAAGTTGGAGGACCCTCACATGTTGGCTTGAATCCCCAAAAGTTCAAAGAAGTCAAAGTGTTTGAAAAGAAGAAATCATTATTTAAATGATAAAGTAAAGTGACAAAGTCAATATGGACTATTTAAATAATAAAAAGAAGTGACAAAATCAAGAAGGAATATTTGAATGATAAAGTATTGGAGAACTTTCTATTTATGGAGAGTGGTTAACCCTAAAATAAGGAAAATAGGTTAAGTGACCTAGAAATGGGTTAAGTGACCTAGAGGATGAAAGTATAAATAAGATAGAAATGGTCTCTTGAAAAACATCCTTTGTGTGGATCAGTGGAGAGCTTCTTGTGAGAATATCTTTTGGAGTATTGATGGAGAGATTCTTGTGAGATCATCTTTGATGTGGATCTCTTGAGCATGATTGAAGATCTATTATAAGAAAGAGAGCATGAGGAGGATCTCATGGACACATAAAAGTTTTGGAAATATCAAAGATCTTGATGGAAAAAGTCTCAGAGCTTCAAAAAACATATCTTCTGGTGTGTATGTGGGTTGTCTGTGTATAGGGCGCGTATACTCAAGTTGTCTATGTACAAGATGCGTACAATACACGGGTTGTCTATGTACAAGGAGCATACAGTGGATAAAATCATGTATATTTGTGGTTGAGTTGATGACAAGTTGTTGAAGACTGAAGCAGGCTCCAGATATTCATTCTATGGGTTTAGATCTGTCACTGAGAAATTGGTATGGTTACATTATTGTCTTGATGGATGTTATTATTTGTTGTGTTGTAAATGCTTAGGAAATACTTGGTATGGCTACTGTGATGTGGTCTATGTTGGTTGATGGAATGAGCAGTACTCTTTTGATTCAGTGGTGACATCATTACTATAGTATACTAGTTGGTTATACATGATTGAAATGGCATTCATATTGATTGGTTGTGGAGTATGAGTAGACTATTGGAGAGATTTAATGTGTTGTGACTAGATGTGGGGCAGTTTGAACAGTGGAAGAAAAAAGAGAATATGATTGCAAGTTGCAGAGGATCTGAGCATGTGATCAAAAGGATGAACTCTAATAGCTCAGAAGGTATACGCGGGATGTAGTACTTCTTGGGTGCGTATACACGTGGGTTGTACTTCTGATAGGGTGTGTACATATGCATGTTGCACTATTGACATGTCACATACCTATTGCAGATTGATATCTGTTGGGGATTGTTGCCTCATATCAGTTGGTGTTGAATATGTAAGTTGACTCTTTCATATAGAGCTAGTGCTCTTGTAGAGATGTACTCTATTCAGTTGTTGCTGAAAAACCCCAAGGATTGTAGTCCGTAATAAAAAAATAAAAAATACATACATCTTCTATTCTTTGTGTTCCTTGTGGTGATGACTTGTTGATGATATATTGTTGATTTATGTTGCTGATATATGTTCACATCTAAGTGGTTAGAAATGACAGCAATGAGTCATGAGTAGATGTTGAATGCTAACTAATGAGTTCTATGTAAAAGGGAAGTTTTGGTAAAAAGAGCCCCACACTCATTCACCCCCCACTCTAAGTGTTGTAGGTGTGTCTAACAATGTCCTCACATTTATTAATTATTACTCACTGTATACTTGGGTTTATTTTCTCAGGAAAAATTCTTAATTTTTTGAGCATCTCAAAGACTTCAAAGCTCTAGTAGAGACACAAACTGGGAAGAAGATCAAGATCCATTGTATAGAAAATGGGGGGGATTATATCAAAAAATATTTTCATAATATTTATCGTGAGGTTGGTATCCATTTACAACATACACTTCCATACACTCCACAATATAATAGAGTTGCTAAAAGGAAGAACCAATCTATCGAGGAGATGACTAGTTGCATGTTTCATGCGAGGTCCCTTCCTTCCAAGTTTTGGGCTAAGGAACTTAACTGCGATGCTTGCATACATAACATATATTCTCATAGATCTCTTGAGTAAATGACACATTTTGAGTCATGGAAAGGTTACAAAGTAGATGTCACACAGTTCTGCATCTTTGGATCTTACGTGTGGGCCCATATTCCTTCTGAAAAGAGGAAATCATTAGATCCACAAAGCACACCTTGCATCTTTGTGGAATATCTTTATGGTGTGAAGGGGTATAGGTTGATAGATCCCTCTATAGAAAATATCATCATTGAGTGCAATCTTTAGTTTGAGAGTCCTTTGCATGCACCACCAGTGAAACATGAAGATAGTCTTGTGCTTCCATCAGTTCTAGAGATTAGAGATGATGATTCCATACACTCATATACTACATATTTAGACTCATATTTAAAGGATTGTATACATGGAGTTGAACAGGTAGTACATCTAGATGCAGATCCAACACCACAGCTTCAACAAATTCCCAAGTGCACATAGTCCACACATTAGGAAGTAGGAGACCTTGTAGTGGATCAATTGGATTCAAGGATGACTTGATCTCAACATGAGGATCATTCTCATGTATTTTCAAATTTTTAACTATAGATTCCCATGCATCAATTCTATAATGCAACATGTGGGAAATCCATAATCCTACAATAAGGATGTGGGAAATCCATTATGGGAAGCAATCATGCAGGAGAAGTATAACTCAATCCTAGAGAATCAAATTTGGGATCTAGTTCCACTTCCACTAGGGAGGAATCTTCTCAGATGAAAATGGGTCTATAGGACCTAGAGAGAAACAGATGGTCAACTGAGAAGGTACAAGGATAGATTAGTTACAAAAGGATTTCAACAGATTCATGGGATAGATTATGATGAGACCTTTTATCATGTAGCAAAGATGGACTCCATTCACTTGGTTCTAGCCATTGTAGCAGCCAAAGGATGGGAATTTCACCAAATGGATGTGAAGAATACTTTTCTTCATGATGATTTTTTAGAGGATATATACATGGAGAAACCACCAGGGTTCATTCAGAAATGATATTTAGTATGCAGACTGAAGAAGTCACTCTATGGCGTCAAGCAGACACCTAGAGCATGGTATGAAAATATTGATTCTTATATGATTTCACATTATTTTGTTAGAAATAAATCTGATTGCAATGTTTACATGTTGAGGACTACTAACTCTCTGATTATATTAGTACTCTATGTTGATGATCTCTTGATCACTGGTATCTCTACTTCAGCCATTATTATGGTCAAAGATATTTTCCATGGCAGGTTCTCTATGAAAGACATGGGTCCACTTCATTTATTTCTTGGTCTTGAGATTAGTCATGATGATTTTAAAATCAAAATTCCTCAGGCTAAGTATGATAGGGATATTCTCTATAGATTCTACATGACAGACTGTAAGTCTGCACCTACACCCTTATTATCTGGGATCAGACTTAAGGATGGAGGGGACACACCATTAGTGGAAAACACTTTGTATCGACAATTCGTGGGGACTCTCATGTATCTCACCCACACCCATCCAAATATATCATATGCAATAGGAGTAGTTTCCATATACATGAAGGAGTCCCATGATCTGCACTAGAAGGCTTCCATGTGTATCCTCAGATATGTTTAGGGAACCATGAGTTATCTGATTCACTATGTAGTTTATTGCTCATTAGATCTCATAGGATCCACAGATTCATATTAGGATGGAAATGAGATAGATGGAAAGTACACTTATGGGTACACTCTCAATTTGGATTCAGGCCCTATTTGTTGTTCATGTAAGAATCAATCAACCATTTCTTTATCTTCTCCAGAGACTGAGTATAGAGTAGTGGACTGTTTCATTCATGAACATTGGATTTAGCACTTCCTTACCGATCTTGGTATCCAGTTTCACTTTTAGAATGTCATATGGTGTGACAATCAGAGTACACTAATATTTTGTAGAGATTCGGTACAACGACATTGAACCAAACACATTGAGGTCCACATGCATTTCATCAGAGATCTAGTACATGACAGGATTATTGATCTGTAGTTCTATCCATCCTCTGAATAGACTGTCGACATATTCATGTTAGGGACCTAACCTCCCTAACCCCTCAGGTAGGTAGAATAATATATTTCCATGTAATAAAGTTCGATATAAATAAGGCCTAGAAATAAGGAAGAATAAGTCAAATGTAAGAAGACCTAATAGAAGATTCTTCTTCTAGAAGGATCTTCGTCTATATGGTTCTTTTGGGTAGATAGATTTAGTATAAATAGGAGTATAGGGTATGAGAATTTTTTTCTTGAGAATTATTGTAATAGAGCACTGCTTTGCTAGAGGTTTCCCCTTCAAAGAGGAAAGTGAACATTGTTTCCTATCAATAAAAGTATTATTTTGGTGTTGTTGTTTCAAATATTATGTTGTTCTATTGTTATTCTCTATAGTAATTATGTTTTTGGCTATTATAATAGATCATGTACCCTACAAGTGGTATCAAATAAATTTCCTTGGCAGGAATAGTGGGTACAAGTTTTTTCGAGATCGAGACGTATTCTAGCGTCTTTAAGCAAAGATCTTCCATTCAAGGCATAAATCTGTGGTTGGGGAAACACACATGAAGGAACTAAAAGTGGTAAGAGCACATTGTTGGCCACCCTTGTAAACCCTATTGGTACCCCTTCAAGTGGTAGTGCATCAGACAACTGTTGGATTACTGAGAGGGGGGGGGGGTGAATCGGTAATAGAGCAATTTAATCCCTTTTTAACCATATAATCCAAGTGTTATATCAATGAAGAATTATCATCCAATGATTGCAGAGTAAATAAGAAATGAAAAAATGAACAATCATACACATACACAATACACCAGTGTTTTACGTGGAAACCCAAATCGGGAGAAAACCACAGAATGATTTTTCTTATATGTCTTGATGAATTACATTCATTGGAAGCACCAACTTCCTTTTTTTTCCAGCTACAACTGGAAGGAGGCTCCAACCCCCTAGTTTCTCAAGCCACAACCTGAGGGAAGCTCCAACTCCCCAATTCTCTGGCTACAACCAGAAAGAGGCTACAACCCCCAATGTTCTCTGGCTACAACCGGAAGGTGGCTACAACCACCTGCCCTTGCCTTGTCCTGCCACCCTGAAGTAGAAGTAGAATGATGAAACCATTGTCACACTATCACTGTGAGATATACCACTTTAAACCTGTACCAATAAATCTGAACCATGCATCAACCATGCATCAACCTATACCTCAACCTGTAATCAACCTATACATCAACCTGTAATCAACCTATACCATAAACAAGTGCATCAACCATGCACCAACCTGTAATCAACCTGTACCATAAATAAGTGCATCCAACCATGTACCAAGTATGTACCAATCATGTGTCAACTACTCCTCAACTATGACTCATCAATATGTACCAACATCATCAACTATACACCTCATGTATGTGCACCAACTCATCAACTACTTGTCTCAACCATGTACTCAACAGGTACCACAACCAAAAGCCCTAATCAATTTCATCATCTAAATCTGATTTGTAGCTCTGTAATAGACCTGGTGTATATGATCACATTCCTGCAAACCTTCCTTAACTTTAAAAACAAGAGACTAGTATTTTCATCAAACTTTTCTTTAGTCTCACATGCCTAGTTTTGTACTAGTCAACAACCCTAAATTGAAGTAATCATAACTTTGAACATGTAATGTATAAATATCTGAAACTGATACACAATGTTATTCAGTGTGTTTTATGTAATTCCTCCAAGTGTCACTACTTGTAACCTCTCAAAAAAGGATTTATAGCAAAAATGGCATACCTTGCTGAATTCTAGCTTATTCTAGAGAGCGACCTTGTAGAGTGTGCACCGCACAAAATATTTGATGAATTGATCTGAAAATTTTACAAAGAATACTACAAACTATCCCCTAACCAAAACATTTGGTCTCACTAAATTTGTATCTGTTATGAAGAAGTTATGACGTTTCTACCCGAAACACCTGATTTTGATTAGTTTCAGGACTGTAACTCCCAAAATACAATGACCCACAAGTTGAATTTTTTTTTACAGATACTTGGATATGTTTTCTCACTCGAATATAAATTTCACAGTCTGAATCATTATAGAAAAATTTTTATAGCGAAAATGGTGAGATGACCTGTAAATAACATACCTTCGAAAGCACCATCAAAAGAATTTATCCTTCCTTGCATTTCGGCCTTCTTTTCTTGACCTTCATTCAGAATTCCGGTTTAGATATCCTTGGTTACCTCAGACACACATATATATTTGATATTCTCATGTGTGTTTCAAATGAAAGAGCCTTGCCTCTTATTTATACTCTCCAAGTAGCTTCCTTAAAAACATCTTCTAGGTCACTTGGCCCACTTTCCTTATTTTAGGGTTGGGTCGACTTTTAATTTCTCCATTAAATTTATTATTGAAATAATTTATTTTGTATTCACTTTGAATTATAATACACTCATCACTTCACTTTATTATTTACCTTTTGAAATCTCTTAAACCACTTTGACTACTTTGACCTTTTGGGGCTTCTAAATGACATA
>ML782314.1:210299-249139 GCA_009831015.1 Picea engelmannii | reverse complement strand
CTTGACAATCATGAATAATTAATTAATAATAAATAATTAGTTAATGTTATTTTAAGAAATAATTATTGTTTAGCTAATCTTTTAGGACAGTTAGATTATTAAATTAATTATAATTAATAATCATATACATCTATTTAATCAGGTTCATTACATCGAGTCACAGAATTTAATCATGGATCTCATAACATGGAATGGAAACCCAAGACATTTTTAATTTTGGAGCAAAAAACCCAATGTACATGTCTTGTAATGGAGAAACCTACATACACACAAGCTATTTAACTATGTTCCACGAATATGTGCAAAACTTTGAATTTTTTACTCTGTAGTGAGAAAAATGGGGGAACTTGAGTCTACAAAGGGGAATGGAAGACCATAAAAGAAAAATGCATGGAGTGTGTAAAACTTTGCTATATCAGATTCCCCCTAATGTGTGAGTTCAGATGAGCAAATGCAATGGCCAAAATACATTATAATTCCCAGAAGTGGAGTAATGAGGACCCAGTTGGAAAAACTAACTTCTTATAAGAATATTAAAATTCATATTGACTCTATACACATGGATGCTAAACTAAATTACACTACAGATGCATGTGGATATATATAAAATAGATTTTCATGGCCATGAAAAGGAAATACAAAGTGGAGACATTCCATAGGTTGTCATAGTCATGAACAAGACACAATGGAGTCAATTATCAAAATCAACTGAAGATATATGTATACAATGGAGTAAAATATGATCTTCCATGATCACTGAATTTATATAGGTATTGGTCCAATGAAAGAAAATGGAAGATATGAAATCCTGATACTGTGAGCCTAAGGTATTCTACACTATCTTTCGAAGGTGTAAGCCTACATCATGTGAATAAAGGAGTTGAATTCAAACACATTGATACTTTGTTTGATTACCATTCATTGAGGTATACCGTTAATGAACGCAAGACAACCCACCAATAATGAAAGTAGGCTTCAAGCCACCGAGTACATTCCACAAGTGTGAATAAGGGTGTTGAGTTTGAACACTTGAAGAATCCATAGATCAGAAGACACTAATGTGTTCCCAAGTGTCAATGGTGGGAGAACATACCACTGATGACTACATGACTCTAGGTACTCATATCACTCTAGACCTCAATTCCATAATATATGAGTTGAAGTTGATGGAAGGAGACCTGTTGAAAGGAGAGCATTAAGGAATATCTCATCCAATAGCATGAAGTGTAAAGAAATAGCTTGATGATTAGGACGAGCCTGAATGAAAAGGATGTTCACAAACCAACTACCATTTGTGTCTCTTGCAAGCACCAGATGCATTTAGTACATGAAAGAGACCCTCTAACTAGTAGCCAATAATGAAAACTGTCGATAAAGGTGAGAAAACCACCAATAGGGTCTAATGTAATCCAAGACATTGCACGAATCCCAATGTGTGAATAGATTATTTTCTGTTAGACACAAGGGAAACCCCCCAGTTAGTGACCAATGGAGAGATGCCATCCGTTGGGTTCAACGTCACCTTCCAATGATGAAAGTAGGCCCAACATGAAAGGTAGGACAAAAACTTCATGTTATTCTAAGGT
Source organism: Picea engelmannii (assembly GCA_009831015.1). Taxonomy (NCBI): domain Eukaryota; kingdom Viridiplantae; phylum Streptophyta; class Pinopsida; order Pinales; family Pinaceae; genus Picea; species Picea engelmannii. The sequence continues at coordinate 247,553 of ML782314.1, read as the reverse complement.
TCACTTGTAAAGGGATGGCCAACAAGAAAATTCAAGAGTTCTAAGGAATGGTCGACACATGGTTAGACTTCATTTGAAGAATAGGATGAGATATATGAACAATACATGCAACATAGACTTAATACTAATCATTGAGAAAAGTTTGTGATACAGGAGGTATCAACAAACTCTCCATAGGGACTGGAAGAGTAACCATTCAGAGGATTAGACTCTTCCTAAGGCCATGCTAAACCCAAACCTTGGATGGACTCAAGAATTTGTGCTCTGTTCAAAGGTGAAACAACTGCTGGAGATAGGGGATAATATCTTTTTACCACCCATATTTTTTTGTTTTTCATAGTCAAAGAAATTTTATGATACATGAGAGGAAATGAGTGTCGCAAGTAAGTAACTAGTTCCAAGCAGCAGATCATACCTATTCCTAATGAAGGTAAGTTCATGTAGGACATGGACACTCAGGGGGATGTTTCCTCTATGGGTAAAGGTTTTTTCAAGTTGCAAAGGATATATAGAAGGAACTGCTTGGATAATGCAGAGAATTGTTGGGGGAAAAGGCTCATAACGATAAAGCGAGAGCCGACATTGGGCTCAACAATGAAAGTAGGATAATGGGATGAAATTACAACTTAACTGAAAAGTGTCATTTTTTGTATATTTATTCCCCTAGGCCTGAAACAGTATAAAACAATACCAGGGAGAAATCTTCTAGCCAATGGTGACTAGAGTATTCATTTTTCGTAAATAGTCTATTTGGTCCAGAAAAGGGTTAAGATTATACCAGAATAGAATTCCTTTCAAATCCATTTAATGAGTGTGAAATAGACAAGTTCACTTGACAATATTTTCATTTTTTTCAGGTGTCGGAAAAGAGCTTAACCAAGGCTCGACAAGAGTCCCATAAGTAGTGGTTAGAATGAGAATGAGTAAGACTAATGAGGTTCAAACATCGTAATTTTATATTGAGGCTATAACTGACTCCCGAGCCTAATAAAAAAACTTACAACAGGGGTGCCAAAATGAAAATGGGAGCTAAGATAGGATGCACACGGAAGGTAGGCTCTACCAAATGAATTACAACACTTCTAAAAAATAGAGATGGTTATGTGTCACAACTTAGTGGGGTCAATCCTAAGGAAAAATGATACAAGAAATGGATAATCAAAAATTCATGGAGGGGAAAATATAACCTATATGCCATTTTCAAGATCATGACCTATTAGAATGGATCAACATAAAGAAACGTACCAAAGAAAATTTCTCCAAACTCTTGTATATAAGACCAAAAACACAAACCCAAAATTTAATAAGTCTAATATATAAACCTCTAATAAAACATGTGTTAAGGGATACAGAACTTGAAAAGAAGAAAAACTAAAAGTACAATATATATAGAGGACCACACAACCTTGAATCTTATGCATAGTAGTTCACCAGGTAGAGCCCATTTCTAGGCACAAGCCAATGGCCTCCTTGGTAACCAAACTGTGAAGTTTCCAGTTCAGGAAGAGATCCAAAAAAAAAATCATAGCTTCAAGTGTAGCCTCATCTGAAGTAAACTCAACATCCATGAAACTAGGGCTCAACAACTCATAAATACCAAGGCTCGAGGTCTCACAAACAAAAACATCAAACTCAAGAGGAAACGACAGATTACTCATGCCCATAGGGGGAGGCCAAATCTCCCATATAGGTCTTTTTTCGAAATCCACCAACTCACTGGTAGTTGACACAAGCTTGGTATAACCCAAATATTTACAAGACAAGGAGGATAGAATAATTTTAGAGGATCCTTCATCTACAATACATCAACGAATTATCATTATCGGGAAGGGTGAAAAAGAAGGAAGGAAAGGCTCAACAAGATCATTCCAGTCAAAGGAAACCATCCTAGGAGTTGGAGGGAGCATACTCAGAGAGAGTGGCATGCCCCCTTATTCAGAAGGTATAGAACTAGAAATTCTAAGGACATGGTCAAAAGACGCATCATGCCCCAAAATAAGAGTGGTATTGGCCAAATATTGCATCAACAATGTCACCTCCTTAGACTTGTCACTCTCCAGTAGAAGAGTGGGATCAACTGAAGATTTCATCGACATTACCACTTCTTCAATTGTTGGTTGAATAGGATGCAAGAAAACATGGTAAAGAGATGCATCAAACCCCAAAACAAGAGTGGTGTCGGCTGAATATTGCATCAACACAACCACGACATCAACCAAGGAAGGATTAGATTGGTGGGAAACCAAAGGTGACTCAAAACTAGAAGGGCCATCAGACATGGACCCTGATGCTCATACCACCATAGTAGTAGAGAACAAACGCGTTAGGTCATATCCTTTGCAAAGTATATAAAGGAACTTTGGCTTACGTCCTATACATATAGGCTTCTCAATCGTATCAATGCCCCCAACATGACTTGCAGTGGTTGATGACATACTCCCAACATGACTTGCAGTGGTCGATGACATGCTCCCAGCATGACTTGCATAGGCTAGTAGTTGATCTCCAAAATGACTTGCATAGGTTGGCGATTTTTGTCCAGTGTGACTAGCAGTGACTAGAATTGTGCCCCTAGCATGATTTGCAATGGTTGGTTGCATGTCTTCAACATGAATAGTAGAGGTTTTTGACCTATATCCAACATGACTAGCATAGGTTGGTGATGTGAAAGGCTGTGAAGGTATCATCCCAAATGGGAATGATTGTGAGGAGAAAGTGTTATGATACAGATTATCCATGTGAGGATATCCATTTCCTCCTAATGAAGGAACTCCATGTGGGGGGATTCCCATGTTAGAATATTAATCCCACCCTGATGTGATATCAAAGGTTGGAGGAGGATTTTCCATAAAAGAATCATTCACAGGAAAAGGAATTGCGAACAACAAATAGACAAAAGGAATATATGAAGTAGAAACACTACCCATATGTGAATTCCACCCTTGAAAATTATATCTAGTATTGGGTTCGAAGGAAGGAGGATTCCAATCCCCCATCATAGGAAATGACTGAGGGATATTCCCCCCACCAACCAGGAAAGGATTAGAAGGAGGAAACATGCCCCCCCCCNAGCATCAATGTTGGGTTTCATAAAGAACGACGAAATGTAGAAGGTCATATTTGACATACCAAAAGAGAAAGGATTAGAGGCTAGAGGCATCGACTGAGTACTATAACAAGGCATCCCCATCAAAAATGTGTCAGGGAGAATGGATATCAATGAAGACGAATTCATACCATTCGAACATATAAAAGGATACCTCCCCATAGATTGATCTGAGCTCATCGATTGGGTAGCGCTAACTAAGGGAGTCACGGGGGCCCCACCAAACATAACAGAAGTTGGAGTCGAAACAATACTCAGAATAGGATGACTGTGAGCCTAAGCATTGGAGATGTTTGTACCATGTTTATTAATTCTATGCCTTTTAGGAGGCAGATCGGTATCAATCCAAACTATGGTAATTGATTAAAGAGATGAAGAGACTGGAAAGGAGGCTAGTCTCACTCCACAATGACTCAAAAATCATGATGAAAATAAAAATCATAAGGCCAACTAATATACAAAGAGCACACTCATAAATAAAACTAGAAGCCAAATGCACGCAAAAAAGAGAGGAAGGATGAAAGGGACCTCCCAAACTAAAGAATGTATTCCTCTCCCAGAAGGGGATGAGACTCCCGAACAATAGAGTGGAGGTAACATTATTAGTTATAAGGACCCTTGTGGGATTCACAGCGTAGTCGGTCAGATTCCTCCAGAGAGAAAATCCTCAATAAAGTCTGTGTGTTTTATGATCCCTATCTGACTCAAGGAACGTACAAAATAACCTATGCAAGCAACTTGTGTGGATACCTAGCTCAAGCAACTATGGTCACCATGGTATAACCAACGCTCAGGGGAACATTCAAAGGTATGGTCCATCGTATGGGCAGGGTAGAAAATCACAAAGTATTAAAAGCATCACCTCTCAAGGAGGTAAAGGTACTATTGAAACCCCCAAATACAAATAGAACCCAAGAAATATCTCTAACGCTAGGAAGGTATTAGAGGGTTATCTCTACAACCAACTTTGCATGACCTCGTGCTTAACTTTGGTCTGAGAAGAGCCTCATGAGGACACCAATTACACAATGGGTTTCACCACTCCCTAGTCAGACACATACGTTGATTTTTTTAACCTTGGAGAAGTTTACTCACAAAATCCTATTCCAAGGCCCTAGGTCCTACACTTGTTTGTGTACCCTGAAAAATAAATTCCTTTCTAATTAATTTTAATTATTCAACGTTAATTTTACTTCCTTTTTCTTACTCAAGAGGTTCGATCATGAAACTAATGGTATGACAACTCAACATATATATATATATATATATATATATATATATATATATATATATATATATATATATATATATATATAAAGAATCAAATATAAAATCACTGCTAAGTACTAGCACTAGTACATATTGTAAAAATTTTGACGTTCTATTTGCGGCGTTATGGACAAAAATGGCCATACTGTCCAAAATAAAGGAAATTTTTAATTTTTTTTTTTCATATTGTCTGATAACATTGCTATTGCCACGTTGTCGTCTCGCTTGCCACATTTTCCACATAGTCGTCTCTCTTGCCACGTTTGTGACATAGTCGTCTCTCTTTCCATGTTGTCATCTCTCTTGCCACATTTTCCACATAGTCATCTCTCTTGCCATGTTTGTGACATAGTCATCTCTCTTTCCACATTTGTGAAGATATATGATCACCTAGTATTTTTACCAAGTCAACTTTGATTTTGTCAATGATCGTCGGAATTGCGACGCTATAAAATTTATAAATATGTTGCATTTTACGGATGTTGCGACAAGTTTGTTATAATAAAGACACTTCAAAAAGGGTTTGCAGGTCTTCTAGGCTAGATTAAAACTATTAAAATACATTGTACTAGGTCTCTTCTTGTTTCATTTTAATTTTTTTATCGGTCGAATTTTAAAGGAAACAACTATTAAAAGACATTGTACTAGGGCTAGAGTACATGATGGGAAATGGTGAACTGCGAATGGGGCCAACGTTGAAATTTTTTCAAAATGTTACTGTATGACATCATACATCCTTGAGTCTTGAAACCCTTCCATACCATCAAGGCATGTGTCTAGTCTAACCATGTCAAATTTCGATGCATACAGGCACATATTGAAGAAATTTCAACGCTAGCCCCATTCACTACTCAGTATGCGGGGTTGGTGCTTGACAGTTTTGGTGGTTGAATTGGAAGTTCCATGAAATTTCAAGAGAGTTCCAAAAAAAATTCTACAAATGGAAAAAAAAACATTTGACAAAGAGACACCCATTATGAATGTTGTTGCACACATGGATGATCTCAAAGATTATGCGGTTGGGACATCATACATCCTTGAGTCTTGAAACCCTCCCATACCGTTAAGGCATGTGTCTAGTGTAACCATTTCAAGTTTCGATGCATACATGGACATATTGAATAAATTTCAACGTTGGGCCCATTCACTAGTGCTCACTATGCGGGGTCGGTGCATGACATTTTTGGTGGTTGAATTGGAAGTTCCATGACATTTCAAGAGAGTTCCAACAAAGATTCTACAAATGGAAACAACTACATTTGACAAATATGAGACGCCCCATTATGAATGTTTTTGCAAACATGGATGATCTCAAAGATTATGTGGTTGGGACATCAAAAATCCTTGAGTCTTGAAACCCTCCCATAGCATCAAGGCATGTGTCTAGTCTAACCATGTCAAATTTCGATGCATACAACCACATATTGAAGAAATTTCAACGTTGACCCCATTCACTACTCACTATGCAGGTTTGGTGCATGACATTTTTGGTGGTTGAATTGGAAGTTCCATGACATTTCAAGAGATTCCCAACAAAGATTCTGCGGATTAAAACAATGACATTTGAAAAATATGAGACGCCCCATTATGAACGTTGTTGCAAACATGAACGATATGAAAGATTAGGTGGCTGGGACATGAGACATATTCCTTGAGTCTTGAAACCCTCCCATAACATTACGGCATCTAGGCTAACCATGTCTAATTTCGATGCATACATGCACAGTTTGAAGAAATTTCAACATTGGCCCCATTCACTACTCACTATGTGGGGTCGGTGGAAGAAATTTCACTATGCTCATTCACCTTCAAGGTGGGCCCCATTCACTATTCTCACTATGAGACATCCATTATATTGAACGTTGATTAAAACATGGATGATCTAAAATATTATGCGGGGACATCAAACATCCTTAAGTATCGAAACCCTCCCATACCTTCAAGGAAACTATCGAGTTTAACCATGTCAAATTTCGATGCATACGAGCACAGATTGAAAACATTTCTACGTTAGCCCCATTCACTACTCACTGTGCGGGGTCAGTGGAAGAAATTTTTGATGGGTGTATTCTAAGTTGCATGACATATTTCAAGATAGTTCTGACAACGATTCTATTGAAGGGAATGAACAATGATGACGATGATAGGTGCAACATGATGATTGTTGATGCAAATGTGGACGATCTCAAAGATTATGTGGGGACATCATACATCCTTGAGTATTAAAAACCTCCCATACCATCAAGCCATGTTTTTAGTCTAAACATGTCGAATTTTGACGCATACATGCACAGTTTGAAGAAATTTCAACATTGTCCCCATTCACTGCTCACTATGCGGGGTCGGTGCAAGATGGCATTTGTGGTGGGTGAATGACAACAGTAATAAAAATGATGAGCTGATGAAATCTTCCTATGAAGAATATGTGAGTGAATATGATGAGTTGATGACATCGTTCTCACCAACATATGTCCACTTAGTCGCAATGACACATCTTTGATATTCTCCAACATTAAAGAAATCCCCACATCAATAGGCAGTTTAAACATTTTCAATAAGTGTGAGTCATTCATGCATTCTCCTACCTCATGGAAACTCTCTTGTGATTATTCTCACCTCTATTCACATAACCCCCACACTATATTCCCCTTAGTTACTCAATAATCCAAATTTATAAATGACCAAAACTAATGCAACAATGACGGAATAACAAACCTTGGAAGAGAGATAGATGGTTGTAGATAAGCATAGAGGCAAGGGAAATTAGAAAACCTTTAACCCCATGCCCATGAAATAGTTGCTTATTAATTATTTAAGAGCTAAGGAAATACTCCACTAGGTTTTCGATAAAGCAATCAATGGATTGGACTATTTTTTCCTACACGAGGGCACTGAAAAGGAAGGAGATGCTTGAGGGATTGTTGAGTATAGAAATGAAACACTTTCCCTTGTGTTGTGTATGGCATGGAAGAGATATTTTCCCTTATACTCAAACATCACTCACAGACCCACTCTATATATTGTCTCATCTCATCCTCGTTTCGTTTTAATTTTATGATTGGTCAAATTTTAAAGGAAACAACTATTAAAAGACATTGTACAAGGGCTAGAGTACATGATGGACAACGATGAACTATGAATGGGACCAACGTTGAAATTTTTTCAAAATGTTTATGTATGAAATCATACATCCTTGAGTCCTGAAACCCTCCCATACCGTCAAGGCATGTGTCTAGCCTAACCATGTCAAATTTCGATGCATACAAGCACATATTGAAGAAATTTCAATGTTGGCCCCATTCACTGCTCACTATACGGGGTCAGTGCATGAAATTTTTGGTGGTTAAATTGGAAGTTCCATGAAATTTCAAGAGAGTTCCAACAAACATTCTATAGATGGAAACAACGACATTTGACAATGAGACACCCATTATGAACGTTGTTGCAAAAATGGACAATCTCAAAGATTATGTGGTCGGAACATCAGATATCCTTGAGTCTTGAAACCCTCCCATGCCATCAAGGTATGTGTCTAGTCTAACCATATCTAATTTCGATGCATACATGCACAGTTTGAAGAAACTTCAACGTTGGCCCCATTCATTGCTCACTATGCGGGTTCAGTGTAAGATGACATTGGTGGGTGAATTGAATCTTTTGTGACATCAACACAACTTGGTAATTCAATAATAAAACCCTCCTTAAGTATTATGCGGTGACATCAAACATCCTTAAGTATTGAAACCCTCCCATACCTTAACCCCATGCCTTTAGAAAAATTAGAAAACCTTTAACCAAGTATCTAGTCAGTGATAGTTGGAAGAAATTAGAGTGGCGTTGTGATGATCCAACTCAATACAAAAGTGTACCTAATTACAACTTGAAAGAATGTTGCCACCAAACTACTCATCCACAAGAGAAAATTGTCGTTGACTTGGTCATCCAATGGAGGAGGGAAAGAAGACATATCCTTGTGATATTGTGCACCCACTAGAAGAGTAGTACCATGACATATCAAAGATGATCCCCATTATGCCCATTATGAATGCTATTGCAAACATGGACGATATTAAAGATTATGTGGTCGGGACATCATACATCCTTGAGTCTTGAAACCCTCCCATATTGTCAAGGAATGTGTCTAGTCTAACCATTTCAAAGTTCGATGCATACAGGTACATATTGAAAAAATTTCAACATTGGCCCCATTCACTAGTGCTCACATGGATGATCATGTAATAAATATGACATCTATAACTAAGTATGGGGAAGGTTGACTTCTATATAACTATAATATGAGGAGGGTTTATTGACTTCTATACTTGATTGTTTGGAGAAGGTTTTGTTTCTCTTTATGTTCATATATTTGAAGAGAGGATTAGAGCATTTACAATATTCAATACACTCTCGAGATTACTTTTGAAATACAAATAAAGGGGGATAGATGCCTAGCCACATGTATTATTTTTCATATATTAATGTTGCATTGACATACACAACTGATCTAGAAATATAGAGATAGTATATTTTGTTTTATTTTCCATTGATTTGACCCTAGTAAGTGGGGAATTATCCCCTATCACAACTACCATTTCAATAATTTGATATCTTCATAAAAAAACCATATAGAGATTTTACATCTATGTATGTGAAAATTGAGGAAAACTGCATTGAAACCAATCAACCATCCATCACCATTCTAACCATAAACACCATAGAAGTCAAAAGGATGTTTCTTAATATAGAAATCCAACAAAAATCATAGAGAAAATTCACTAATCTAGGTTGTATCTTGCATAATCAATTTTGGGATATGAGTGGTAATAGTGAAATGGTAGAAAACTATGTGAATGTTAATTAGTGCAGTTAATTAACAAAACCAACAAATTAGTATGGTAATAAGACACTATGGATCAAATCAAAGAGCATGGTTTTTTGATAATTGAAATCATTGGATTGATAGTAGAGAGGGTGATGAAAAGTTGAGGTTTATGAAACTAGTCCACTAATTGGAGAAAAAATATATGCTCCAAGTCAACAACTACAATATAATTGTATGCTAATCATAAAACCCTAACAACATGCATTTTTTTTATAATTGTGCGTGATTATATACCCTTGAATGAAGATGAGATTTTAAATCCTTAACCCCTGAGTAATTACACGGAGGAGGCTTAAATGTAATAAAATTAATGGTGTTTTTTGTATAACTATGGGCGATATAACATAAGCCCTATTCTAAAAAAGTAACAACAATTTGAACCTACAAATAAGAATGGTCAATTGCTACCATTAAATATCCCTCCAATACTACTTAGATTAAGGAATAAACATAATATGAAATCATTAATTTAACCAGAAACACAAATTGAAGGCATTGGTTGTGCTCTACATTACTAGAATCAATTATTTTAGATGAAAAAGACTAAATCACTAACCCATTATTTTCTAAGTGTGAGCCCTAATAAGACAATGGTTGGAAGACTTGACACCCCCAAATCTCTTCAAAATGATTCTATTTTAGGTGTTTATATTGATGAGAGTATAAACTATGAATAAATCACTCACCTAGTTAAATTGTGACCATTAAACCCCTGAATCAAAGATATCGAAGTGAATTTTGAGATCTATATTTATGAAACATTTTATAACTCTACAAGAACTCGACACTCTGTTGCAAAAATTTGCATGAATCTAGGCAAATTTGGCATTCCATTGCAATAAATCCAAGAAATTGTGGCAAATTTCAAGTTCAACGTGAAATATTAATGACAAAACAACAATTCACAACATTATATTTTATTTTTCACTGGGATTATGACTTATCTAATATACATATTTTTTGGCTAAACCATTTAAAACATTATAAAGATAAATATTCATCCCTTCAACATTTGAGTATGCATTATTTCTCCCATGAGAAAAATTTCACCCCTAAATATTTTACTCATAAAGAGGGAGATTTTGTTGCCTTAAAATTTATTTTGTTTGTAGAGTAGAGTTGTACATTTTTAAAAGTAGCAAGTATAAATGTGTATACATCTATTGAATTGCTACATGTGTGAGAAAACCGTATAACTAATGATCTAATGTGTAGTCGGTAGAAAGGTCATAAAAATGATTAGCTATGTTGTAGAGTTCCATCATATGAAGAGGAATTGGAAGGGAGAATTACTTAAGTCTTCTCTTGATTTTATCTTTATAACTCTTTGGGTTCTATTGTAGATAACTAAGGAATAAGAACGCTGGAAAATGCAAGAGAATAAACTAGTTGGAATGCATATGTACTAGTGGGCACATTGAGAGTTAATATCTAGTAGAGTGGATATATATATGCTTGAGAATATATGGTATTGCATATTGATTAAAAGTGGTTTGTTGTTATAACATATGCAATGATCATGGTGTGATGATTAAATGTGGTTGATGTGATTGCATAACTAGGAATGGTTGAGGACATGGTTGAAGATGTTGATGATGAAACTACCTATGATAGTCAACCTCATCGGAAAGAATAAGGATGAGAGGATGCTTGTCAATAGTTTGGATAAGGAATCATGTGATTTTACATAAGTCACTAGTGGATTAGGTAACATCAAATATGGTGATGGAAACCTTATAGGTATGAAATTTGTCATGCCAATGTTGCATGAGCACTAAAAATAAATTGGATAACGATTCCTTCAACCATGCTTTGGTATCATAAGTTGATATGTTTATTATGTTTGAATGCATTTATATGAATGATACCCAGGTGGGGTATGGTAAAGGTAAGAAATATTGGACATATAAAGAATGTTCAAAATCTATTAATGCATTGATCATATGAAGAATGTCATGGCATTTCGTGTTGGTTATGAGGTAATCACCAAGGAAAGTTAGGACTTATGATCATGTTGTGAAAGTGAATGACATATAAGATAGCCACATGTAAGGCTATAGTGTTGTTGGATTTAAGAAGGATATAGTTATACACAAGTATCCAATGGTATCCCCACTTGTGTTGGTGTCCTAGACTATAACCTTCTTGCCAACATTGAAAAGCATTGAAAAACATACTCCTAGTGTTGAGTTTTGGATAAAAATGAAGGTGTCTAGATGGTAAAAAAAACATTGGGGAGGTGGCTAAATGATGTGTTTAGGCATCGACTAATCGAACCAACTCATAATGGTGGATTTATTGACATGATAATGTTCTATTCTATGTAATGTAAGGATGCATGACATGAAAAACAAGCTAATTAATTAATATTGATAATAATAATAATAAATAATGACAATAATGTCAATAAAATTAGTGGGAGGAAGGTTGGTGGAAGGGATGTACCTCACGAAAGTCAGCAAAAACTAGTCTCAATTCCCCATACATCGTTCGTTCGCTGCTTAGGGTAGGTTCATATAGAAAAACTCAATCTAACAGAGGCAAAGGAGTAAACCACCTAGCAAGAACCACCTGCACCACTGGCCGTTGTTTTGATTTACCACATTTAGCCTGAAGTAGCACTGTGAATGATGGAGTATTCGAGTAGCCTCGCTTGATTGTGAGTTAAAGCATAGCGACCAGGCTTGGTAGTTGTGGAGTTGAGTCGTTATCCATGGATTGAAGGTTTATAGAGCCCGCTATTGGTTGTCCAAGTGGTGGTGGATTTATTTACAAAGGTTTGGCATAGCCATCAGCATTAGCTACAACACTGGTGATTGGCGTTGAGTTGTAACCCCATCTGATAGAGGAAGAGTAGTGGAGATATTCAAGGGAAGTAAATTGAATCTATGTGCTGGTAGTAAGACCAATAATTTGTACCAATGGTCGATTAGACTTTGGAATCATAGTATTAATGAAAGAAAACCATTAACTTTGCATACATACTAGTATTGAAAACCCTCAAAGGTGACGTTGGAAAAATTAATTGGGTCATTTGGTTACTTCTCCAGAAGGACTAGTACATTTGGGTCTAATAAGTCCTCCATTAACGTCATCATCATTGTTGTCATCATCGTCACTGTCATCTTTATCATCATTGCAATCATATCTTCGTAAACCTATGAACTCTAGGGAGTAAACCCATGTTCTTAACTGTTACACCCTCAATATAATATATATTAATTATACCATATATTAAATATATTATTATATAAAATATAAAATATATAAACCAAAAAAAAAACAAACCAACCATATATTATAAACCAAAAAAACATATATTAATTATATATATTATAAACAAAAAAAAATTAGCAAACAAAACTTGACCACTATAGAAAACCTGCACAACGCCCAAATTTCAAAACCCCGACTAAACAAAAACCCACCCACGATCAGTACTATGCCCAAATTTCAGAACCCACACTAAAAAAAACTCAGTCGACCCCGATTGATAGAAAGTTGGGATAGAGGGTATCACTCCATAGGAGAAGGAAGGAGCCCACATGAGTGCGTCGAGTGACAGAGGAGATCACCCCACCAATAGAGGAGCAATGATGTGAAGATTGATAATCATTTCCACAACGTTCTTTCTCTGTAAACAAATTTCATTTTCTTCTATAGATCACTTTTGCCTAAACATGATTTGTTGTTGGGTCTCATTCCCCTTCTCAATGCTCCCCTTTATCGAATCTCTCCCACAAACATTGCAATACAAGGATATCCTCTCGCACAAATTCCATCAATGCACCTCCCAACATTTTGTTCCTTAAATCAATTCTACCATCGATTCTTCCAAAGGGATTTTAGTCTATTACATAGAACTGTAATTTCATAGAAAATTTTGCAAGACCTCTTCCTCATAAACAAAATTAGTCATTTTGTTTCTTACCAACAACACAATCAAATATAGATTACTCTTCCATCAGGGTCAGAGTTACGCATATGTGATAGTTTGGGCTTGTGAAGTTACTCATATGTGATACTTTGGTCAATAAACCACATCAGATTTCATGGGATGGATTCTTAAAAAAAAGTCATCGGTATTTTTCATCTTTGCAAGTTGAATCTATTAGAAATGAAGAAATAGACCACATGGAGGAGTCAATAAAGAAGTAGAAAATGAGGAGTCAATAAAGAAGTAGACCATAGAGCAAGCATTAACCACATATAGGTGGGTAGCCACGTGATGAACTGAAAATTGTCAAGAGGAGCCAGTTGGAATAGGAGGGTGGCCACCCATATCCACTTGGATCAGGTTGACTGACATATATACATTTATTATTGTGAATATAGAACCACTATACATGCGATAGAACTTAGTTAGAATCCAATGCTGAGATTTGATATGATGTTCAAGTCTTACCTCTTGTTCGCTTCAAAGTGTGCAGAGTCCTCCCGAAGCTCCTCTGGCATCTTAGATAATGAGGTTACTTGACTTTCAAAGGTGCTTCTTCATTAGGAGAGGGCGTATGCCCTCTCCCATCTCTATCGATCATCCCAACAATTAGAGTTAGGGTTTGGTTAGGGTTTCAAAGTAGAGCATAGATTTTTCCCTATTCGATCGCTTATTGAACTTAGATAGTTTTTATGTTTCAAGAGAAAAGAAGTTCCTCATGGAAAGGACATGCCTTGAATTTTTTACTTGCACATTACTTGGAGTATTGGGCATTGTGAAATGCAGTCATGTGGATGTTGAATCTTAAAGGTCATGAATTTTATAGTTGCAAATACTCATCAAATTACATTCTCCAAGGTTTTCATACTAAATGGAGTTTATTCTGCACGAGGATTCTCCTTAAAAATATGTATATTGTGTGATGAATGATTATGAAATTGATTATATTTTTCTTATTATGTTGGATGCTTGATAAAAGAAGAAATCCAAGCCATAATATTAATTAGACACTATTGTTTTTTTTTAATGAAATGCATTAAGTGATTTCGACTTGCATATTAGAAAACATGTCAAGACCATTTAGAATCTCTCCAACATTTAAATACAATGTAGAGGTAATAGAGATAAAAGATAAGTTCATGTAAGAAACACAAGTGGAGAGGAACAACACAAAATCCATGATTGGAGGATCCAAAACCTCTCCAAAATCCAATTGCAATGCAATGGAAAGGTTAGAGGGAGACAAGAGGATCACATAAGTGGGAGTTGAACTGCACATTATCGAGATGAGAGGAAACACTATGGTAAAAAGTAAAAAAGGAAAGAACATCCTTTCATTCTACGAAAATGAAAAACTCTTATGAGTTAACCCATCACACTTCCTCTTCTTAACCCATCAGACTTCTTCCACGAGAGGAAGGTACAATAGAAAAAGAGAAGCACAAAAGAAAGAAATTCAAAGGCTAAGGCTATTATCTTGAATGGTGCATCTATGACTATCCAAGAGGCTAAAGCTTGGCTTTTGAGAATGAGGAAGTACTTCATGTTTAAATAGAATCTATAACCTTGTTGCCTTATATGTTTAGAGTTTCATATGTAGTTTATGCAATTTTGTTTTTTCCTTGAACATTTTCAAGTCTTTGGATAAATTTATTTTCCTTCTTTAACCCTCACCCTGAGAAAGAAGGTTTACCTCAAATTTTGTACATTTAAAGTTTTTTAGAAAAAATCTGTTAATTTACGGAGGTATAAGATTTTTAATTAGGTTGTTCCCCAGTCATTGGATTAAGTGCCAAAGATTAGACCACATGGTTGAAGGTTGTTTGTTTATGAATAAACCCAAATCCAATCCACATTAGTTCACAATCAACCAACCTTCTCAAGCTTATTATACCCATTAGACTAACAATGATTCTTAACCTTGGATGTGCTTATAGGTGTAGAAGAACTCTTGGGCCAATGTAATGGTAATCACCCAAAAGACATAGGGCAATGGGAAATCAGCTTCCAATATGTTGTTCAATATTATTATACCCATTAGTCTAGCAATGATTCTTAACCTTGAATGTCTTTAAGGGTGTAGAAGAACTCTTGGGCCCATGTTAATGATAATCACCAAAAAGGCATAGGGCAGTGGGAAATCTGTTTCTACTATGTTGTTTTCTACCAAGCATAAGGTCACAACCACTGTGAAGGTGCCAATGCAACTTTCCTTAAACTCCTCTTCTCAAGTTGGTAACACGGGGCATGCTCTCCACCCCCTTTGACACTCTCAGGGGTTTTTGGCTCTTGAGGAAGCTATAAAAAAGTCCACACCATGTCAGATTATTTTGTTCAAGTTAACTTTAAATACCATCCTCTTGAATCTTTTGATGTTATCCTAGCGCAAGTCATAATTTATATTTGTAAAATATGAATTTTACCATTCTCAATGAAAATGAAACCACTATCCACATTTATGTAAGTTAAACATAAAAAAAAAACTCAACCTTGTAGGAAAGATGCTCAACATTTTTTAGGTGTAGGTTACAAGTTCAAAACCAAAGTATATAAAGGTAGCGATGGTGTCAAATGGGATCCTAAGAATAGTAGTGAGAATGGTAATAGTGATACTAAGAATGGTTTCCAGAAAAGTATGACCCTAATAATAAGAGGTTTAAGAAAAGACAAAACTTTGATAGTGAAGGTGTTGCACTCTCTTTAATTGGTTCAAATCCTCGATGAGACTTTGACCCATTGTGATAAGGATATAAGGATAGGAAACGCCCATGAGTGGGACCCCCCTCTCAGGTGTGTCTCCAGACATCTCGATCCTTGCTAAGTCATAAGCTTCCTATTAGACTAGTTTATGGGCTATTGACACTAACCTAGGGTTTATAGTGGGAGTCAGTGAAATTTAAACTTGGACCTGGTCTAAATAATCATCGTTCGACTTTTTGGAGTTTTTAAGAGCATATTTTCTGATCAATCTTTACTGAAATTCAATCAAAAATTGTTGGAACTCCATATTTGAGTGATTGAGTCTCTATAATTCTAGTGCCCTGAGGATTTTTCATGGTATTGAATCCATTTATGAATTAAAAAATATAATTTAAACAACAAAAAAATGTAAATTTCACAAAGATTTTTTTGTGGTGAAAATTTTCAAAAAATTGAATGTTTAGAAAAAACCCTAAATAATAACTAGTTACCAATTTCTCTATACTTGAATAAAAAAAAAAAAAAACATAATAAACCTACCGGTTGGTCTAATTAATCCGAGCACATAGTGTCGTGTTAGATACCTCACATCTCCAAACCCATCTTAAACCTCAAAACAACCAACCATGAAATTATGTTTAGCGCGTTGTGGATGAACAGGTAAACTTTATGTACAGCGATAAAGAAATGAAGTTTGAAAATCTACTCTGCTCAACTTTGAGCGGGAAGGAGCAGAATCACCAGCCAAGGCAAATTTGCCTAAGTTTACGAGTCCACTGTCCATTTGCATCAAGGCAAAGAAATCGAATGACATCAACAGCAGCAACGAACTGTCCTATCGTTGAAAATGAAGAAGAGAGTACATCAGCAACAACCGCCTCTGCAACCGAAGCTGAGCAATGACAACAAGAAAATCCGGTGATCCTCCTCGTTAGCCTCTTCGTCGAATTCGGGGCGGCCATCTTCCATAGCCTCCTACACGAAACAGACGTCCACCAGGAAGGACCCCAGGCCCATCAATGATCACAGCTATCAGATGTAGGCGATTGAAACCCATATCGACCTCGTGTCCATGGCCCTTCGACAGCAGAGGGAATTCTTCTCTGGGTTCGAAGGGCTCCCAATGCAGAACCCGCTTCCGGGAATGTGAATAACAATCGATAATATGACCGAAGAATCGTCGTTGATAGCGCATTCGGGAAGGAAAAAATGCGCCCATACTCCGGTGGTGTGGAAATAGTGGTGAAACAGTGAGGGAAACAACTGAGAATTTAGAGACAGATGCAGCTCTTGAAGGGCCTGGACTAGTGGTGCAAGCCGGGGTGGTGGCAAGGGTAGAGGTTATAGGAGTCTTGGTGGCTTCTTCTGTTGTGAATGATATTGTGCGCACTTAGCCTTCCATGTAAGCTTTGATGTCTTCAGTTTTATTTTTCAGAAATCCTATGCATTCATAGGCTGTAATGGAGGGCTCATTTTTATTTTTTAGCAATCCTATGCATTCACAGGCTGTAATGGAGGACTGGGAAAAACTCCATGGATGTTTGTATTAATATGCATTGAATGACAATTGGTTTGTTGCTTGAAAGGATTAATTTGCAAGCCATAAATGGTTTATTGTACTAAATTCTATGTTACTTAATTATATGGGGCATGATTAGAAGCTAAAAGTGCTGAAACACAAGGCACCGACATTTTCTGTATGAAAAATAAGGGAAGACTCATCATTACCAGACATTTGAATCCAACTTGATTACCAAGTCTGACTGGATCAAAGAAAAACACTCATTTTGCTTGGTTTTTAACTGGGTTTCACAATAGACAACCAGCATACTTCTCAACAGCTCATGCAAAACACTGCAGATTATGAACTGTTGACAAGTCTGAATTATTATCGAAAATTTGCATAAAAAAAGTACATTTTTTTTTTTTGTTTGTCCAAAGCGAACTCTCGAATTTTTGCAGAATTTGGGTCAACTGTTACTCTTAGACCTCTCCAGTCATTTTCCTAGTCGAGTTTGGTAACTTCCTGAAGAACGAGATATTGCTTGAAATTTTTAGAAGAATAGACAAAAACCTGATTTACATGTCCCAAGCGGCTGCATCATAAAGAGAAGACTTCCTTTGGCTTTGTTGCTGGTTCTGAAGAGTATCTATTCTGATTCGATTCTGCTAAAACCACCCAGGATTTGCTCTTGGTCCCATCCCTTTGAAATTCATGCCATATGGAACCCTGGTGGATGGCTTAACACTCCGTCGATCTTGCTGGTGAATCAAAGCCATGTTGGCAAAGCCAAAAGCATTTTTAGTAGTGTTTTCCTTAACATTTTCAGTAACTTATTTTAATGATTTCTTCTATCGGAGTGCTTTCTAAAGCTTGTCATTTTCTGTAGAAAATAGTTTTTGAGATCTTTGTCTTCTAGGTAATTTGGTTTCCATGGTGAAATAGTTATTGAAATATTTGTTTTTCCTCCAAGAAAATCCTCGGACATACACTGCTGTATTTTCTAGCAATGAATCTTGAAAAAATTGGTCCTTTTGTGAATAGAGAGAAGTCTAAAATAGATATGGATTGCAGGGGAAAAATAAGGGAAAATTCAGAGTCATTTTTCATATCCCAAAATCCCTGAAAAGTCCACATTTCATGCTATCTCAGTCAAATAGTTTTTAGGATTCTTTTTGTCACGCCAATCTTCTCCTTGAATAACTATACATGGAAGTATGTGTATTGATATGAGAAGGTTGAGGTATGTGATTAGATGCATTTATTGAAAATATGGAATATGTGGTACATGGCAGCTTTCTATGGCTATAGGGTCACTTTTCAGAACCAGCTTGACCTCATTTTTTGCATTTTTTGTGATTTTTTCAGGTCTCCAAGTTTTCCTAATTTTTCCTAGTTTCTCAGGTCTCCATGTTTTCCTAGATTTTCCAAGTTTTTAGGTCCAAGTTCATGCGTGCCCACTTTTGCCTATTTTTTCCCTGATTTTGCCAATTTCCCAAGTTGATGACTCCTGCCGATTTTTTGTTGATGCTGAATTTTGCAACACAAAGATTTATTATTTTTTTTAAGTTGAGTAAGAGGCAAATTAAAACAAGATTTAGATAAAGACACTTTTATTCCTCTGCAGATGCATTGAAATTAATGAACATATGGTTGATTTTGTCTTCAATTTATTGTTTCAATTACTTTTAATCAAACCCTGTGAAAAGTGGCCTTGACCCATTAGTTCCCTACCAGAGGTTTGCATCTAGAATGTGTTTCCTCAATTTTTTGGGCGCTGCTGATTGTAAAAGTTACTTCTGTATATGTTAAATAACATATACAAGTCTATGATAAAGATAGCCATTGTCAACATTTCAATTGGTAGTTTCACTATCTAGTTTAAAGGGAATGATGGCGAGAAGAGATGCATAGGTGATTGAAATAAAATGAAAATCATGAGTTTATTTGGAAGACCAACAAGGATCTGTAATGTTTATCTATGAAAGATTGTAATTTGGAGTATCTAGTACATCTTTTGTATCCTAACCGATTGACATAATCCTCATTGTGAAACTGCAAAATGGAGTTCGTATGAAACACTGTGGAATGAGTTATTACGGAAGTTATTTAATAGTTAACGACAAACAACACTCTTCTCTTGCAATTCCCAGTATGCAATAGTATATGAGCCCACTGTGAGACCTGCAAAAGAAAGTCACTTCAGCGAATATTCGATTATAGATTTTACTGCTATTAAAGTAGCCCCCTATATGATAAATGAGACATTGTTACACACACAAACAAAATTTTATTGAATAACTGAATACTAATACAATAGAGTCTGACTCTATTATATAGATTTCACAGGTTGTTATCAAATCTAACTTATTCTAAATATAGAAGGAGAGGTTGAGAGAATATCTTAAGCATACACCAAACTAACTAATTAACTAACAACTCATCTAAGAACTTTATAATGAATAGGATATAACTTGCCTTTTGTCTTAAGTCTTACTATACGATAAATATGAAGTTAATAAAACTTTTTATCTTGAGATTATTAAGAATTAATCATTTGAAAAAAAAGTTCAAAGATCGACTATACATCATAAATGAGGCATTACTTTTAATGGCTCTAAATTTTCTTAACTCTAACCATTGGCCGATCCACTTCATAAATGAAGCTAGTAAAAATAATGTAAAATTTAATTGATTATTATATTTATTATGAAATTTAACCACTCACATTGTTTAGCATAACATCACAAAAACGACACGACACACTTTGTTAAGAAGTTTCTAGAGAAATTATCATATAATTCATTCATGCAAATATAATTACCATGATTTATCAACTCATATATCATTGTTATTAAATTAATATGATGTTCCAAGTACAATTAATAATTACCCAATCTCTCAACAATTAATAATTTAGTAGCTTTGCAATTTACCATCTTGATATCATTGTGTTTATTACATTGATCATGTCATATTACAGATTTCTCATGACTGTTATTAAAAAAAGTGTTAGCGGCTAGAGACCACATGCTTTGTAGTCACATCTGATATTCTGGTCACTTTATATGTATTAATTCCTATCATTAATCTAAACAATGAAACATTCCCAAGATTTGTAGGATTTCCAGTGTCAACAAAAGGGTTTATGAGCCAAGGCTTAGAGAACCAATTGATTGGAGTAAATGACTTTGGCCTCAGATGATCCACACTCAGTCTCATGGGATTCGAAGTCGATGAGTTTCTCCAAACTCACACACCACGTCATCTAACCATGCCTGGTTAGCATCCATGTAAGATGCTCGAAAACAACAAGATCGTATGGAAGAGTGAGGGCTCCCTTGTGGTTGAAATCAAATTCCTCTTGGACCTTCTGTAGTAGTGATTTAAACAAATCATAATTCAATGAATCCATTGGAATTATGAATTGTTTCAGCTCCTTCCTCATATAAACGATCAAATATCAGGAAAGAGCATCTTGTCTTGCTGCGATGTTCATGCAGACTACTTCATGCATGCTTGACCCTGAAAAATGTTAAACACCATGCAGTGAGCTAAATTTTTTATGCATCTTGTTTATTGGATACACATTATTTATCATCTAACGAATAGGATGTGCCAAGCATTGAGCAAAACGAGTATGATGCACAAGCATTGAGCCATCTAGATGGCTCAAGAAAATGTATGTGGTGTCACGTAGTATCATTATGATAGAACCACATGTAGAAAAGACAAAGGCTACATGTGTCACGTAGTAACATTATGTAGCAAAGGAAAAGGCGGTGTCACATAGTATCATTATGCTTACCCACCACTAGATCCAGCTATCCCCGATAGTTAAGATCTTTTTATCATGGAAGGAAATAGATTTATAGGAAGATTTCCCAATAAGAGGACAATGATGGAGGTGAATAGTAATGTGGGTTCGATATTAATTTTCTGGTGTCACTGCCTCTCTCAAGGGTGCCTCCATCCCTAACTAGGTCTGCTAGGCCATGTTCTTACACAAAAACCATGGCGGGTGATACGGGAAGGGGATCACTTCCCACGTGCAGTAAGGCATGAGTGTGGAAAGGTGCTTCTAAGATTCGTTCTCAACGTGTTATTAAGATAAATCCATCTGTAAGCAATAAAGATAGATGGGCTTAGTGTGTCAATATGAGATAGAGATTTCAGTTTTCAAGACACTCTGCCTTTCTACAAGTAGAAAGTCACATATTTTGCATGCAATCCTTTGGACACGTCAAAGCATCATTGTCCTTCAATGTTTTCTTTTGTTATTCATGTGGGATTTAAGCAAATTTATCTTGTATTAATATTTTGTGCCCCGAGAATCACCTCATGTTAACATGGTGACTAGACGTGTTGAGCAGGGGGATATTAAGGTTGGGGAGAATGTTCATGTCTTAGGGCATATTCATCTACACATGAAGTTAGTATTGAAGTATAGAACTGAATCTGTTGGATATAGGTCTGTAAGGGGTGCTTCTTTCTTCATTGCGAGTGAAACTGTTGGGTTTTCCTTCAAGTCAAGAGTGAGCAGTCATAAGCGGTGGAAGGTAAGAAGGACCAATTATTGCATCTTCAAGCACGGGGTCAGCTGCAGCTTCTTCTTTCTTTGTAATCAAAATTCAAACCTTAAGCCTAAGCCTAAATTCTCATCTTCCCTCTTTTTCTCCACATAATTTCACATAAATTTGGATTCTCCTAGCTTCTCAAGACACGAGAAATTGTTTACAACAAACAGTATGTGCATATTGATGTAGAAGCTACAGATGCTCGCCAGATGGATATGTTTTTGTTATCGTTTAGAATCCTTATAATCATGCGTGATATGTACTTTTAAAAACCCCAACCCTAAATTGTCATCTTTACTCTTTATATCCACATATTTCTTGCAAATCTGGTTTCTCCTTGTTTATCAACACATAGGCATTGTTTACATCATATGCTCTGTGTATGTTTGGTTAGAAGCTGTAGATTCCCATGGGTAGGATGTGTTCTTTTTATTGTTTACAATCCCTCACGATATGTTATTGTTATAGATTACAATATATCAATTGGATATAGTGTTTTGGTCGATTGTAATGCAATTAATTACTTTTTGTTCTTCTTGTTCATTCATTTTGTAATGGCCAGTTTCAGGGAAGTGTTTGTTTGTTTATTTTGGTTTTTGAAACCCACAACCTAATAGAAATAGGTTTAAATGAAGTCCAACCAATTGGTGGAAAGGTTATGAAAATGATGAACCTGCTAAGATCCAATGCCTATAGAAAGTTGAGGATATGAAAAGCTTTATAACTGATGCATGCGTTGTTGGGTTCTACTATTATTTTAATATTTGGCTAGTGAAAATTTATGCACGAATATTTGATACCCAACCTTTTGTTTGGTTTGTTTGTTGATTAAGCTTGTTGTTATTGAGTATGGGTCTTTCATTGGATATTCTATGTTTATTTTCATTCTTTTATGTTCTTCTTAATCTAGAACTTTGTTTTACTGAAGTGGCTGAAATGGATTAATGTTATAATTGAGGCCAAAACTTTTGTGTAAATGATGTAATTTAACTACCTCTGAATTTTATTGATGTCTTAAAATTAGAGCCTTTTAAAACTGATGCACAAGCTACTTCTTTCGCTCCACATAAGTTTTTGTAGCTTATGGGTACATGTTTTTGGTTGTTTCCTTACCATTTGGGCTTTGATTTTGTCCTTTATGTCTAGGATAAGTGAACAACATCTGCATATTAAAGTGCCAGAAATATTTTTTCTTTGATTGTGATTCTTTGGTAGAAGGCAAGAGGTGGGGTTTCTTTCCACACACCCTTTGACCCAAATCCTCATACCCACTACTTAGCTAGTCGTCTCTTGAGTGCATTTGAAGCAGGGTGGTACTTAGCCTTGCTTTCCTTGTAATTCTAGATATATAGCTTTATCTGCTGCCTTTAAACTTCATACATACTGTAGATTTCATTTGGGTTATTGGGAGTTGGGCATTCTTGCAGATAGGCATATACATTTGTCAGGCAATCTTGCAGATATATATTACTTTGTTGGGCATCCGAGATGGTGGCAGCAACAAACATAGGGATGATGGATAGTGTCTATCTTTTAGGAAAGAATGAGATTCTGTTGTGGATCAACTCTACTCTGCAGCTCAACCTCGCCAAAGTGGAGGTATTCCTCACACAAATTTTAAAGTTTCCCTGTTTATTTTCTTGTTCTACCTATTAAACTGAGAAATGGGTGGTGATGATTTTTGTGTACATTGTCATTTTTTTTTCTCTTTTGTTGAAATTTTACTTATTTCAGCAAATAGTGGAGAATTAGTTTTTGTGTTGACATGTTTTTCAGTGCCAGTTGGATTCATGGATTCAATGTGAGCCAGATCGAACCTAAGCATTCATGCATAAATTTTTTGTTTGTCACAGAGAGTTGATTGCTTGCATGTTTGTAAGATCATAATTACTAAAATGTTATCCATCAGACATGACTATTATAAACCATTGGATGCCATAATAAACAAGGGGGTCTTGAATCTTGTGTGGTTACTGGCAGAAGGTAATCTAAGTCCTTGGTTTTGTTGCTTTGTCGCTAATTATGAATGAAGGGCTATGTCGCGAGAGTCACAACTTTAAATATCCCACAATGGTCTCATTGATTTTTTTTTGTCATGGTTTGGTCGAAGAGATGACTATGGTAAGGCATATAGGGCTGGAGGCTATACCAATGTGACATTCTTTTATGAGATCTGCTCATCCCCAGCTTCTTATCTAGAGAAGAAGGAACACTACGATTCTGGATAGATGTGGCACAGTGTTTGAGCTCTGTCTGTTATGACACTCTATCCAATGTCAGAATATCATAAATCTAGATGGGACAATAGATCCCAAGTTGCAGAGAAACTCTTAAGAAATAGGAACATATCTCCAAATAACCCAAATGGTAATAATATCAAAGAATCATACACATGCGCATCTTGACTACAGTAATTTCCTATATATACACTAATTATTCGCTTATTTTATATACACTAATTATTTATATAATATCCTATATATATTATATACTAATTCTTCACGCATCTTATATTGGGTAAATTTTCACTCATTATTCACAATTCCTAGCACGTGTACCATTTAATTCTACACATATTTCCTTATATTTGATAGAGGGTCATAGTAAGCTCAATGTGTTATTTATGTGTGATCCAATACAGAAAAGTTCAAAGGCAGAAAAATGTAAGGTATAAGCATTATATTGGGTTATCAAAGATAAAATTACATGATTATAGTTTTAATCTAGCTTTTGCTTTTTGCATCGTGCTTTATATAGGAGCCTTGTTTTGTATTTCCACTTTGTATTGGCACTATTATACTCAATAGTTCCATTGACCTACTTTTTTGGTCATTCTTTGGACATTAATAGATTTATCTTATCTTATGTAGCAACATACTTGAGTAAAAACATACACAATATTGGTATGGATCTTATATATTACAATGATAGAGATATGGTTGTTATGATATTTTGTGTAATTGTTCAATTGAAAATCTGTCACATGTCCCGTGTACTGCATTTGAGTATCTATTTTTGAAATATGATGCATTGCTTGAGCCCTAATTAGCTTGACTAGATTAAGGAATTGTCGATCTGGGTTTTTCTCACATTAAATATATTAGGCTTTAGTGACCATTGCATCCAAATGTATCCTTTGGTGTTTTACATTTTTTGTTTGTGTAATAGGAAATATATCATTGAAGAGCCTTTGAATAATTGTCTCATCTATACCGTTGATTACCTGTGGTTAGTTTTTTTATAGAGCCATTGATTTTACCTATAACAACCATATGCGCAAATGCAAACTTCCTTCCCATAGAAGTAATATTAGGCTTTAGCGGCCAGTCTATCTACATGTTTCCCTTGACATTTTCCATTTTTGTTTGTGTAATAGGAAATATATTAATAAGTTTCTCTGATGTACCTTTGATCGCATGTGCTTATTGTTTCTACATTGGCTCATGGATCTTCATGTACGTCTAGTAGTATTTTCCCTATAACAGTCGTAGGTGAAAATGCAAGCTGACTTCCAGTATAATTATAGTTTGGTCTTAAGTATGTTCTTCATATCTCGAGGTGTATGTATGTCTTATGACGATATCATGCTGTAGATAGTAATTTTTTCATTTCTATGAACGCTATTATCTAAAATATAGTTTAGATATTTTATAATTTTCAAACAAAATCCATGATGTTTTGGTACATATGTGGAGTGTAATCCTATAATCTTGTGGGGAGGGATGCTTTCCCACATTAGTAAATGGTATTCTAAAATCCTTTGACTAGGAGGATTTGCACTCAACATTGTCTGGTGTTAGTGGATAAATGTTGATGCCCAACAACACTAACAATTTTTGAACTCCTTCTGATATTGTGTAACATAGAGATCAACAAATAAGTTATCTGTTAAATATAATGTAACCTCAACAGGTTGACTGTACACTGCCAGCTATCCTGGCCAACTGTACTTTCTTTTCTTGATTTGCTTGAGCCTATTTAGCTCAACTATTTTCCTCTTGCACAATACTTCTTCATTAACTCTTCTCATTGTACTTTCTCCTTACGTTCTCAATATACTATATACTATTTATGTTCTATTCTTTCTCTCTGCATTTCTTGCTTCACAATTTATCATGGTATCAGAGCTTCAGTAGTAAGCCTCTTCACACAGACTAGAGAACAACACGATCCTCACAGTGCATAGCTTAAATTGACATCCAGAGAACGAGACACAACTTTTTCACAAGGCTTGGAGAGTTGTCCGCCATCCGCTCAAAATATCGTAGCGGGAAACTCCCACGAGGAAGAAGAGCATTATATGCTCGAAATATTGAGGAAGCAGAGACTACAGAAGGAGAAAGTTTAAAGATTCGTGAACAATTTCAGATTTGTCAAAGATTCACAAAGAAGAGTTGCAAGAGGCAGGACCATTTGAAGAATTCAAATAAATTCGTTCAAATTAGTGAAAGATTGTTGAAGAAGGCAGAATAATTTAAAGAATTTCGGGAATTCTCTCAAATCCATCAAAGATTGTTGCAGAGAACAGAATGCTTCAAAGAATTCATGTAATTCTTTCAAATCTATGAAAGATTCATGAATTTTCTTCCACAGGAGAGAATCTTTGCAAGAATAGCAAAGAAATCACGAAAGTAGCCAAGAACGAGAAATCGCAGCTGTAAGATCCGTCCTGCGATCAGATCTGAGGCAAAAATTCAGTTCAAAAGGGATGAGGAAAGCGCAGAAAAGGTGAAAGAATTACAGCCGTTGGATTTTGTGTAGAGGACTGATAGTCGTCGGATCCGTGAGAAAGTGCACGAGGCTTAGTCCTCTAGAGTGCACAAGAGAAATTTTTGACCGTCCATCAAGGGACACGTGACGAGATCTCATCATTTCACTAACTTGCAAGAGAAATTGTTAGGACCGTCCATCAAGGGACATGCGACGAGATCTCGACATTTCACTAATTTGCAGGGTGTAAAGGTCAGAAGCCTGTTGTGAGAATTCAAAAATCACGAAATCCTGATTCATTCTAGACCATTGGATCGAGAAAGATCATGAGATGTTGATATAACGCTATCTCAAAATCAAGAATCGAGAGTTGGACTAGCAAAGGAGACTGTACTCCAAACCCCGATATGCGAAATCCCGAAATCATCTCGACTGTCCATCAATTAGGACACGTGGCAGCAGATCCAAGTGCCATAAAAAAATTGGCATTTTGGAGTTTGAGATATTGGAGGTCTTGTTGATGAAGGTCAGGACACTCCACAACGAAAGTCCCGAAATCCTGAAAAGATCACAACCATCCATTCGTTGGGACACGTGGTGGAGATCGAGGAAACCGTCTGTATTTCAACTACTGGGGTTTCAAGTTGACAGAGGGTTTGTGTCACTAGGGGTCCCAAGTCACAAAATCATGAAACGTAGGAGGACCGTCCATATTGAGGATACACGTGGCAGCAATCCAGGATTTTGGGAGATTTTTTGAAAGGAGAAGGACTCTTTGCCATTTCGGCATTCCGCGTATCGATATTTTGGGGGTCAAGAGGACAAAGGTTGGGCGTTTTGTGTCATAAAACCCCAAAACAGGACTTAGGTCATATGGGAACCGGTCACATGGACCGGAGGTAGAGCCTTGGGGCTAATTGTTGTTAAATCCATTTCGACAAATCGACATTTCGGAGATTTGAAGGATGAAGGATCAAGGACTCTTGACATCGAGAAACAGGAAGTCCCGAAATGTGAAATCTCAACAAGGCATTTGAATAAGTGCCGGGATATTTCGGATTTCGGAAAATTAAGGGACAGAGAAATTAGTAGACCTGGTTTAGGCACAAGAAACAGGTAAACACAAAATTTTTCCAATTTTTTTTTTTGTTTTGTTCAAATTCTTTAAAAATGGCGACGTCTAGCAATTTAGGACCAACTCGAGGTTTGATTCTTCTTGGAAAGAACTATGAGTTTTGGTCTCTTCGAATGAAATCCTTCTTGCAAGCACAAGAGTGCTGGGATCCAGTGGATCTTGGGTATGTCGAACCAGATCCAGCAGACCTTGCCACCATGACGAACCAGCAGAGAATTGCTCAGGCAACTCAGAGGAACAAAGAAAATAAAGCTAAATTCTGTATTCAAAATTCTGTGGATGATTCAATTTTCTCAAAAATCACAAGCGTTGGTACTTCAAAACAGGCCCAGGACATCCTTAAATCAGCCTACCAAGGCAATGACAGGGTCAAAACAGTCAAACTACAGACCTTGAGGACACAATTAGAGACTTTAAGAATGATAGAGTCTAAAAATGTGGATCAGTTTATGACCAGAGTCATGGGAATCATGAACCAGATCAGATTGACTGGTGAAGCCATCACTGATCAACGAATTGTGGGGAAATTCCTCAGAAGTTTACCAAAGAAATTCGAAATGGTTCTTACAACAATCCTTGAATCCAAGGATCTGTCACGTGTTTCAACAGATCAACTAACTGGTTCCCTAGTGACACATGAGACCAGACTGCATCTCATAGATGAGTCAATCGCCAATGCCTTCAAAAATCAATTCTCCTTCAGCAGAGGGAGAGGCAGAGGAAGAGGCAGAGGTCACCAAGGATGAGGGAGTACTACAAGTGACCAACACTCGAATGGAGGTAACAGACAATAGAGCCAGCATCAAAATTTCCAAGGTCACAGACAACAACACTAGAATCAGAATTTTTAGCCTCAAAGAGGCAGAGGGAAAGATCAAATGACAAATCAAGCATATAATGCTATTACTGCAAAAAATATGGGCACTATGAATTTGAATGTCGGAAGAAGCAGGCAGATCATCTCTCAGGCAGAGCACACGTGTCAAATCATACAGGAGAAACCTCAAAAGGTATGTTTCTCTCATGCCACAAGACTGAAGAACAACCTAAAGATCTTTGGTTGCTGGACAATGGATGCAACAATCACATGATAGGTAACAAATATTTACTTTCATGCATTGATTCTTCAATATCATCTGATATTACACTTGGAAATGATTCCTTAGTCAAAATTCAAGGCAAAGGAACTATACCTATTCTTACTAAACAAAATGAAAAGAAAGACATAAACAATGTCTATCATGTTCCAGATCTGAAACATAATTTGCTAAGTGTAGGACAACTCATTGAACATGGCTATAAGGTACTCTTTGATGGATCATTTTGCAAGATATATGACAAAATCCCAAGCAGAAAATTGATTTCTGAAATCTACATGACTCAAAATAGGATGTTTCTCCTTACACTCAGAACTGCAAATTTGATTCAACCATATGCATAAAGTGCATCTAGCCTAAATGAAACAATGGTTTGGCATACAATATTTTGACATCTACCCTTTAAGAGTCGCAGTCTTCTTCAGAAGCACTCCATGGTCAAAGTTCTTCCCATCTTCAAAGAACAAAATTCCCCATCTGAGTCTTGCATACTTGGAAAACATAAGAGAACTAGTTTTCCACAGTCATATAATCAATCCAAACAACATCTCGTACTAGTTCACACTAACCTATGTGGACCAATGCAAACAGAGTCAATAGGTGGTAGCTTTTACTTTCTAACGTTTATTGATGATTTTAGCAGAAAAATATGGATCTATTTTCTCAAACACAAGTCTGAAACTTTTGAAAAATTCAAAGAATTCAAGGCAGAAGCTGAAAAACAAAGTGGAAAATATATTAAATCACTCAAGTCTGATGGAGGAGGAGAATACAACTCCAATGAATTTGCAAATTTCTGCAAATCACAAGGCATTATCATGCAAACAACAACCAAGTATACTCCACAAGAGAATGGAGTGGCTGAAAGGAAAAATTAGACAATAATGAATATGGCAAGAACACTTCTCAAAGAGAAAAGTTTGTCAAATATTTTTTGGGCTGAAGGAGTAGCATGCTCAGTTTATCTTTTGAATAGATCTCCAACTACAAGTCTAAAGATGAAAGTCCCTCAAGAAGCATGGAGTGGGACAAATCTAAACGTTGCACATCTAAGGACATTCGGATGCATAGCATACGCTCACATACCTTACGAATTAAGGAAGAAACTGGACGATAGAAGTGAGAAATGTATGTTTACTGGATATAGTGAAACATCTAAAGCCTACAGGCTTTACAATAAAATCTCCAAGAAACTAATTCTCAGCAGAGATGTAAAATTTCTGGAAAATCAATTCTGGAATGAATCGAAAAATCAACAAGTGGACAGTCAAAATCCATTGCTTCCAAGTTCTGAAAACACAGAAAATTTAGGACAACAAATACCTCTACCTGTTCTTCCAAGATTGCAGGCACAAGGACGATCTGAAAATTCTCTGGATAACTCAACCTTAAGCAGAGACTCATCCTCTGAAATTCAAAATCAAAGAACTCGAAGTTTGAGAGAAATTCATCAGCAATTGGATGACTTTGAACATCACAACCTTTTTGCTTTAATGTCATGTCAACCTACGTCTTTTAAGGAATCCGCTAAGGAACCACATTGGGTTCAAGCCATGAACCAAGAAATTGACTCCATTGAGAAGAACAAGACATGGGATCTTGTTGATTTTCCAAGTCACAAGAAAAGTATTGGTGTCAAGTGGGTTTACAAAACTAAACTCAATGAAAAAGGGCAGATCGAAAAAAACAAGGCAAGACTTGTTTCCAAAGGATTCTCACAACAACCTGGTACTGACTATGGTGAAACTTTTGCTCCAATAGTAAGGTTAGACACTGTCAGAACTCTATTGGCCATAACAACCCAACATAAATGGCAAGTATACCAGATGGATGTCAAGTCAGCCTTCCTAAATGGTTTCTTAGAAGAAGAATTTTATGTCGATCAACCACCTAGATTTGAAGTCCAAGAGAATCAAACCAAATTATATCGGCTGAATAAAGCCTTGTATGAATTAAAGAAAGCTCCAAGAGCTTGGTACAACAGAACTGACGCTTATTTGATCAAAAGTGGTTTCAGCAAAAGTCAAAATGAGCCAACTCTCTACACCAAAACCGATCAACACGGTAAAATTTTGATTGTATCTTTATATGTTGATGACATGATACATACTGGAAACCTTTAGTTAACAAGTTTTAAACATGCCATGCAATCTGAGTTTGAGATGACAGATCTTGGCATCATGAAATATTTTTGGGGGATTGAGGTTGATCAATCAACCAAAGAAATTTTTGTCTATCATAAAAAGTATGCAGCAGACATCATCAAAATATTTCGCATGGAAGAATGCAATCTAGCAGAAACCCCTATACCTCTAGGCACAAAATTGAGCAAGAAATATGAAGGTCGTATAGTGGAACCTACCCTATACAAAAGTTTAGTAGGCAGTTTGTTGTATCTTACAACAACTAGGCCTCATATTATTTATGCAGCTAGCCTTGTTTCCAGATTCATGGAATCTCCCAAAGATTCTCACTGGAAAATGGCGAAATGGATTCTGAGATATGTTGCAGAAAATCTCAATTTTGGCTTATGGTACACTAAATCTAATAGTAATCAACTATCTAGTTACACAGACAGTGATTTTGCAGGTAGCTTAGATGACAGGAAAAGCACCTCAGGGCTCGAACCTGATTTCATGGGCATCAAAGAAGCAACCAATTGTCTCAATATCTTCTACAGAGGCAAAGTATGTTGCTGGTACTTCAACTTCTTGTCAAGCTATGTGGATGAGAAGAATATTGAAAGATATGTCACATACAGAAAATGATCGGACTCCTATTTTCTGTGACAATACTTCAACAATAGCTCTATCCAAAAATAATGTGTTTCACAAGAAAAGAAAACACATTGACACTCACTTTCACTTTATCCATGAGCTAGTCAATAATGGTGATATTGCACTTCAATTCTATGGTTCTCGAGATCAGCTCGCAGATATCTTCACAAAGCCACTCGGAAAATCTGTTTTTGATTTTTAGAGACAACGCTTGGGCATAATCAGTGTTGATGTTTGTAACTGTTGAGTTTAAGAGGGAGTGTTAAATATAATGTAACCTCAACAGGCTGACTATACACTGCCAGTTGTCCTGGCCAGTTGTACTTCCTTTTCTTGATTTGCTTGAGCCTATTTAGCTCAGCTATTTTCCTCTTGCACAGTACTTCTTCATTAACTCTTCTCATTGTACTTTCTCCTTACATTCTCAATATACTATATACTATTTATGTTCTATTCTTTCTCTCTGCATTTCTTGCTTCACAATTTATCATTATCAACGTCAATGATGTTTTTTGTTTTACAATTATACATGATATTGTAAGATTTGAAAATATAGAGGTACACAGACATACATATTGCTCATCTACTAGTGTTTAAAAGGCTTGATACAGGTGGATGATTTATTTGTAATTTGTAAGAAGAACTAAATTGCTACATTGTAATTCAATCATGTGCCAGGTATTTGGTGCTATAGAGATATAAGATATGCCCTTTAATGAACCTTTAAACTACTGTTATGTTTTGGGAAAGAGGCATCTTCTTTTTTCCCATAGCCGATTCCTTTTGTGCTCCAGGATGTTAGCAGAAGAACTGTAATGGAAGACATGCCCACAGCTTGGCCACAGGGCTGCCCCCCGTGGCCAAGTCACAACCCAATGAAAACTATGAAAGATTCCTTAGGAGCTAGAAACCAATCTCTCTCTGGAGATGTAGTTGCCAATGATGGTGTAAGATGAGGTGACACCAAGTGGCATTGTGGGTAGAGTGTACATAAATTATAAATATAATGCTTTTACTAACTCAGCTTCCTTTGGTATATTTTCTCTCGTTTTGACTATTAGTTTCCTTTTTATTTGGCTTGAAGATTAGAATCCCTATTGTTGTTTCACAGTATTTGCTAATACTGTTAGGGTACTATGTAGAACAACTCTTCTGTGCGTTAAGGCCGGGTTTTTTTCCCACCCTGTGTACACATGCTAAAACTCTCTAATGAAAATGCAAAATTGGTGGATGGCATTGGCTAATATTTGAATTCAATTATAATAGTTCTGAAATTGTGACAATGTTCCCAAATCTTCTTTCTTACAGATAGATTAATCTACAAAGCAAGTGGTTTATCCTGTCTTTCATGATGTTATGATTGCATCCATCTTCTTTGGCAGCTACTCAATTCCCTTAGAGTAACTTACGAGCACACATTAGAGTGTGATGGCCGAGAAAAAGTAAACAGGAAAGCCAAAAATACTTTAAAGCCTTTCTGATGCGATCTTCTGCTTGGGGAATTTGATATGTAAACTATAGTAGATATCCTTCTAACCAGTTCATCACAACATATCCTAGATTAACTTTTATTATTATTTGATAGAACCTGGTAAATGTGTTTATGTTGTCCAATTGCGGAAAAAGGAAACAACAAAAACTACGAGGGGAAAAAGAAAGAAACTTCTTCAATTAAAGTAAATTGCTTGCATACAATAAGAGGTCAAGGTCTTAGACTGGAACCTTTATGTCCCTTAGAATATGCACCTGTAATTAATGCATGGAATCATGTATGTAGTGCAACATTAAATGTGAATTCCATATTGTTGGTATTTCTTTTATGACCTATTCAATCGAAAGACTTTTAGTATCCAATATGACCTTTTATGTGTCTAAGAAACTGAAGTCCCACATGGAATGAGTATAAGAAATGTCTTTCAACTCTAAAGTTACATTTGGTATTCCTTATGGATTTCTAGATGAGGCAAGTACTATGTTTTGTGCAGAGCCATACTAATGAACGCTGATAACTATGGTTTAGACTGTAGACAACTTCATCAGGCATGTGTTTCTCTTTTGAAATGAAGAGATATATCTAGCATCTTTCTTTGAGAAAGAATTTAAACAAATGATGAAGAGGAAAAGCATTCATCATTATTATATTGGTGACAATTAATGTGAGAAGAAGAAAACAAATACACTCCTTTTAACAAGCATGCCATATTTGAGTTATTCTAAAATTATCTTCGACAAAAATTACTTAGGACTTTAAGCAACCTAAGGTCTGAAAGATTCAAACAAAGATGATAAATCCCAATATTGATACTCTTCGTATTAAGATAGTACATATAAATCATGCGTAGCTCACCAACTTACCACTCTCATATTTCTGAATTATAGGTTTTTCAGCCAAATTATCAACCATGAAATTTTATTTCTAGACTCTAGCATCCAACAACTAGTACTTTCCTTGCTCGTTTTTTTCATCCAAGTGAATATTGTAACTTTGGTGCCAAGTTTTTATATAAACTATTATGGGGTAACATAACAGGGTCCATCATACATAGATAGAAAGTTGACAATTATCCAACAACAAAGTTCAGTTGATGGCCAATTGTGTTAAGCACCCACGATTCATTTGGAAAAAAATAGGCCCAATTGTGTTAAGCACCCACCATTCATTTGGAAACAAATAGGCTACCCTGAAACTCAAAATGGGATGTCAAAAAGTTGCTTCATTCACAACCTTGCTTGCCATATCCATTATACCCAACAGAAAATATGGAGATGAGACTCCTTCGATCTTTGGAAACAATGACCCTATCAAACCACAATGTCCCTCAATTAATGCCTCTAAACATTTACAAGGATTTGCAAGAAGTCTTGTTGGCCTAATTGGGGCACCAACAAGCCTAAAATGAATTCGAATTTAGATGGGTATTTTTCTCTAATATTAAATTCATTGCCAAATTTGTCAATAGAACTCAATATTAATACACTATGTGACCCAATGGTGCCAATAAATTTTGAACTATCAAAAGATCTATAGGGATTTTGATTATTGTTAAGAAATCAGATTACATCAATCCCATCATCAAACAAGTGCTGCATGACAGCATAGTACCTGTCGGGCAAGTCTAAAATGGAGGATGTTTGAAATGCAAGTTTGAAGATGGAGAATGTTTGAAATGATTCCTATTGCAATATTAGACAAAACATTTGCAAGGATAAGAAGAAACATTGATTTTGTCAAAATTGGGAGGTATCTACAAAGAGCTCTCAAAGAGGACGTTGTCCATAAGTTTTGTATTGGAGACTTGCTTAATTGGTTTAGCTGTGAAGTTCATATTAGGATCAACATTGCTTACTTTGAATCTTAACGATCCCTAGAGATTGAATTGGGGTGTAATTTAGTATGGGTAGAACTGCCCTACATGTGGGTTGACAGAAAACATCAATCTTGCCTTAGATGAAAATGCCATTATAGATAAAAATCGGGATTACAGAAGGTTGGACCCATATTTTTAATTATTGTGTTGTTGTTGTTTCATTCTTCATTAGCTAAAGTTTTTTATCCATTCTGTAATGGGCTTCTCATGCAACAAAGTGTTGAGAACAACATTGAATCCCAAGGGCGAATGGTGCTCCTCTATACAAAATTTGCATTGGCAACCCACAAAATCCCAAGATGAATTACTGTAAATCAAGGTGTGAGCAACCATGGTTTTAAAACCACTTAGTAGAACACACCCAAGTGCAGCATTATATTCTTCTCTGTAAACTTTGCCATTGAAGTGGTCGTACTTGAGATAGTACCATGGTCGGTCAATCAACTGCTTCATCAAGAAATCATTCTTCCTGGCTTAAGAAAAACAAACAGTTTGAAATTCAACAATATTAATCAACCCTTAACCTATCTATATCCATTGTGCCATGTTACTATTAGTAATGGAAAAGTTTAGAAGGCAACATTGGAGTAGAGAGATTCCACTAGGAAGCATTTCAAACATTCTCCATTTTCAAACTTGCATTTCAAACATTCTCCATTTGAAAACTTGCCCGATAGGGACTATGCTTCCATGCATCACTTGTTTATTTGTAAACAAGGAAATGGAATTACTCATGAATATTGTCAGGGTAACCACAATAAATATGTACATTTCCTTTCTAGGAAAGTTGAAGAGAGTTGTTTTTAGTCACAAAATCAATGAATGTGTGAAACCATGAATTTTCAAGGTTAAAGGTTTTATTTAGTTGTCTTATAATATTCTTAATATAAGATATATTAAAACTATAGAATTTTACAGTGTAACTAAGCAATATATTATGGGTCTTATCAATGCATTCAAGAAGTTTAGTTCATAGGTAGAAATGTATTTTGTGTTTAATTTTTTTTATATGGTGATAAAAAAGGAATAGTGGCTTTGATCCTACATTACTAGGATCCATGTATAGATACACTAGATTTCTGAAAAGTCAGGATTTAGAATCAAGGAAGGGACACACATACACATGTCTATGTCAAATGCTTCATTTATCATTTGTATTGGAAATATTAGTGGATGCCCCTCAACTGTATTTACTAACAGTTTTATTATTTCTCTCATATGTTACATTCCCCTCATATTATGTATCATCATGTGGACATGTGCTAATACAATTGTCAATATGGTTGTTATAACCACCTCTTTAAAAGCATATATGCCTAAACGTTTGTAGAATAAAAAATCAATGTTCATTACATCCTCCACACAATATGGATATAGGATGGGGATGTGTGACAAAATGATCATATATGTTGTTACAACAATCATCTAAAGCTGGAATGACTTCTAATGTTGTGTCAATGAATCCCCCAAGTGGCACCTCTCCTTAAAAGGGTAACAAAATATAGCTCAAAGATGTTTGTTCCATTAATTATGGAGTGGATATCAATAACCATAAGAAGTTCACCCTACTAGATTACCAAAAAGAAACATAGACATTAATATATACATAGAAAAGCATGCTTGTCTCTAATGTTTATTTATGTTGTCATATCATTCTAGGGTTACTGTAGATAAGCCTATAAATGAAAATTGGTTGAAACAAGTCTGCAATGCCTTAACTCGCAAGAACCAAACCTTCCTATTACTAGTATTTCAATGAAAAACATAGGATGGTACAAGTATGAAGATAATCGTCTAGCCTCAACAAATTGCATTATATAGATGGTGCATTTCAAAATCCAGAAAACACACTACTGTGTATTGGTATTTTTTGACCTCATAACATCTACCTCAACCATAAAAAAGACACCCCAAACAACTATATAAACACATGATATGATCAAATAATAAGTTGAGTCATCCCAAAAATTTATTAGATATAGGTCATTCATGGCCTTTTGCTTGGAACAAGTCATCCCTCTTCAAAAAATTTGAAACAATTAATCCAAATCGACTGCAAGATACCAGATATATAAAATATGCAGAACAGAAACGAAATGCTAGAAATAACAGAATAACAGTGAAATATCCAGCATAATCTTCACAATACACATAAATGATATACGAAATAGCAACAGAAATAGCACTTGAACAGA
>ML782314.1:174414-205040 GCA_009831015.1 Picea engelmannii | reverse complement strand
AGGAAGATCCTTCTAGAAGCGGAAGCTTCTATTAGGTCTTCTTACATCCACCTTATTCTATTTTATTGAAAGGTCTTATTAATATTGACCTTTATTACATCCGAATACATTAATCTACCTATGTGCAGGTTAGGACCTTAACATCGACCTCCTTTTGACTTTCCAACATTTGTTTTTGAGGAAACTATTAATAAAAATCTAGGAATAATTACAATATGGGTGTGCCTTGCAGCCCTTTGAAAGAATATTTCTCATTATACCTGTCCCTCTTAGTATTGATATTGTATTTTTTTTTAAATACCTACAACACAGTCGCTATTGTGATGTCTTGGAGTGTCGCTCCCATAGAAACCACGTCAGAGATGATACATCTTAACATCTCTCTTCCAACATCCGAGATGTCTCTCTTACCACCTACAAGACATCTCTCTTGCCACCTCCAAGACGTCACTCTTTCCACCTCCAAGACGTCGGTCTTTCCACCTCCAAGAGTGTCGCTCCCATAGCAACCACGTCAGAGCTGATACCTCTTAACGTTGCTCTTTCCATATCCAAGATGTCACTCTTGCCACCTCCAAGCCGTCTCTCTTGCCACCTCCAAGACGTCGCTCTTGCCACGTCCAATACGTCACTCTTTCCACGTCAAAGACATCTCTCTTGCCACCTCCAAGACATCTCTCTTGCCACCTCCAAGACGTCACTCTTGCCACCTCCAAGATGTCAGTCTTACGACGAAATATATGTCGTCGAAAAAGCGACGTCATGTGAAATGACGTTTGAGGGGGTCCGTTGTTTGTCGTTCTCCCGACAATATAAACTGACAATTGTGTCAAACGCGCTGTCGGAATTTGACCCAAATGTACTAGTGTAGTATTGATTTTAAAAGTTATGGTATGATTCCAATTTTTTTTATTAGAATGCAATCTCTATAATTTCAATGAAGTGAAATCATTCCTAACATGTCAAAAATAAGGTAA
Source organism: Picea engelmannii (assembly GCA_009831015.1). Classification (NCBI taxonomy): domain Eukaryota; kingdom Viridiplantae; phylum Streptophyta; class Pinopsida; order Pinales; family Pinaceae; genus Picea; species Picea engelmannii. The sequence goes on along the minus strand of ML782314.1, from coordinate 204,063 downwards.
TGTAGGCAAAAGTGAAAATGCTCTAAATAAAATGCAAAAAAGAAAAATATTTTTCTTATTTTCAATAGAATGAAATGAAAATGTGAGGACTAAATAAACAAATTATCAGTAAAACCCTACTGCAAGCACAAAGAGACAAGCCAAGAAAGACGCTAAAAACAAACTACCCAGACCAGAATGCAGGGACAAAAAATGAGAAAAAATGACAAGAAATGAGTTTGCCCAAAATATTTACCAATAAGGTATCTCTCTATCACTCTGTAGGCACTCAAAACTCAAGACAGGGATCCAAGAAGTCTAAAAAACCAATAAAAATCGCCAAAAAAACACTAAACAAAGCCAAAAAGACTTAGAAAATAGTGTACATGACTGTTTAGGGAACATAAGCATATGTACACGCCCTAAAGATAGACAACTCATGCATATATGTGACTGTCGAGGGAAAACCTGGGTATGCCAAATAACATATTGACAGGGAAAGGGTTAGGCTAAGAAACTCAAATACAAAGAAAAATAAAGGTTTTCAAGCAACATGCGACATAGAAACTCATGAAAACAGAGAGCAATGAAGGATAAAAATCATCCAATACCCCAAAAGGGATATCTTTCCCATTGGATCCAACAATTGTGTTACAAGTAAAATCTCTATGGAAAGGGGTAAGCCACAACAAACGAAATGAAACTTAGAAATCAACTCTAAACTAAAGTATGCTAGATAAATAGAAATGCTAACAAGAAAAGGCTAAGATCCTACCTCATCTGGACATTCAAAGAAGATCATGGTTGAGCTCACAACTGAAATATTGATTCTTGTAACGTGTCCACAACAACCAAGATACACACATATATATAAATTATATAGAAAGTTAGCATATAAACTAGCATAATCCCTTAACATGTATACCAAATATGCCCATGGAAAGTAATGTAAATATTTGTGACATATAACTGGATGAGAAAAGACTTTTATTTCTATTAATGTAATTAATAGAAGTACATAGGTGAAAAACTTCTATAACAACACATATCATAACTCAGAAACTAAGTCCCTCCAAATAGGACCTCACCACTTCAATCCTCCACAAAGGCAAGTTCACAAGTAGTAGGAGTAATTGACTTTCTCTAATGAAGGATCATCACCATCAACATTCAATGAGGCCAAGTGGAGGATGAATCAACATCCAACGTGTACATTCATGTTGAATTGAATTCCAAGGAGAGCACATCACCTTCATATTTTGAAATTTATTGAAATTAAAGGCCCTATAATGGTTTTTAGGAAAGATCCATTGTATGAGCTGCCAGAGAATGTATTTGATTTAATTAGCTATATAATTATATAGATCTTGAGCATCGACTCATATATAGATCATAAATTATCATTTATTGTAATAATTCTTAGTGGTAGGATTCTTTTAATTTGATATGAAAGCACTAGAATAATCTAGAGGGAAGGCTCGAGAAGACCCTCATGTATAAATTTATGTAATCTATGCTCAAATGAGTTTGCTCAAGTTTATTGTAATTTTCTTCTAAAGACAATTGTATTTGTTATTGAAGAAATGTTGTTGAGGACTTTCTAATTCTTTGCTGAAGGAATATAATAGAAGGAGATTTATTTCAAACTCCAAGTTTACATATCCATGAGTAATTGGGTAATGTTGTTTTTTTTTCCTTATGTGTTTTATATTCCTGAGTATGCATTTCATGGTTAATTGAATGAATCTGTAATGTTCCGTAAGTTTCTATTATTTTTGTTCTAAAACCGTAGCGCAAGGAGTGCACAGTGGCCATGCAAGGAGTGTGAAGGTAGAGTCATGTTTAGACTCGATAGCTTAAGAGAGATAGCATGAAACTTTGAAGAGTGAGTGAAAGGAGTGCGCATATACTCGTCTGAGTATAAAAACTTGAGAAGATCCTTGCAAGGTGTGCATTGGGCCAACACTTAGCCAAGTTTTGAAAAAATCTCAAGGTGAGCAAGTGTAAGGAGTGCGCAGGATATTTTCTAAGTCTTAAGGTCAGGAGGAGTAGTGCAAGGAGTGTGTAGAAGGATTTTCTAAAATATCTAATTATCAAGTTCTCAGTGAAGCACAAGGTGTGCATCGAAGGTTTAGATCAGTTCGAGTGATCAAGCTCAAGAGAGAGAGTGAGAAAATCCCTTTGAAGGAGGACCCTACCATTTTCAAGTTCGAGTGGAGAAGATCCACCCGAGGAGGAGTTAAAACTTTCCTATCCATCAAATCTAGGAAACTAGCATGGGTGATAACCCTTGAAGTCCTTTGGACTTCATGTATTCATAGGTTTTTGTGTAAGTGTTGTTGAGGAGGAAGATTACCTGAAGTCCTAGGATCCAGAGTGAATCTGGACCATCCATTTGTAAGGATAAAAGTCCACAGATCAAAATTAGTTCAGAAGTCCGGCTATCCGAAAGAAATGGAGTGTAGTTGCAAAACAAAAAAGACTACCAAAGTTATGAAAAACAAAGTGAATCCCAACCGTTGATAGATGGGGGACACATGGCACCAGATCTTGTAGTTTGGGGACTTGGCGCTTCGGAAGAATTAAGGCCTATTTTTTGTTGGTTTGGAAAATCCTAAAGGACAAAATTGATCTTGACCGTCAGTCAAAGAGGGACATGTGGAGAGTAGATCTATCCTCCACCAATTCAACATTTGGGGGTATTTTGAGTTGAAGAAACCAGGACTCCCAAAGCTTGAAGTCAAGAGAAAATCATAGACGTTGGTTGTCGATAGAATGAGGACCATTGATCCTTTCCATAGTTCGTTTTTTCACAGGTTCGACCTTCTAAAGGGTTGCAGTGTGTCTATTTCGGAAGTCTCGAAGCCCAGATCTCTAAAGCTCCAAATTCTTTGGTAAAGAGAATATTGGCCCATGGTTTCAACCCATAATCATGTGGAGGGATTTACTGGCATATAAGAACCCTCGCTAATGGATTTTAAGTGTGGGGAAAAGGTAGAGCACCCATGAAGAAGCATTTTGAGGGCTCGACAGGGGCCCAAGAGCCAATTCAGCTCTATACTATAAAATATCCTTAGACCGGGAGGTCTTGCAGTCTCTTGGAAGTGGTGGGGATTTGATTCAAGTGGTATCAAAACATTAGTTTGTTTGTAGACAGCAAGAAAAAGAGGGATAATTTTTCAATATCATCAAGTGGTGAAAGAATAGTTCAAACTGTCTCACCAATAAGACGTAGAGAGAGACCAGTAGTCAACGGAGCCATGGAAGAAGAGATGAGACAACTTTGTGCAAGGTTAGACACCATGAATATTGTTGATACTGAGAGGGGGGTGAATCAATATCAAGTACAATTTAAAACCTTTTTCAACTTATACTTAAACCATTCAAATCTATCCAATGAGAAATGAACAATAGTATAAGAGTAACACCAATACACCACAATACACCATGCACAATATATGAGAAATAATCAATAGTTATTGTTCAAGGGAAGTAATGACTTCCAAAGGTAGCTACAACTTCCAAATGTAAAGGGAGGGATAAAAATCCAAGAGGAATATACAATCCTCCAATATCAAGAGAGAGTTGAACTCTCCATCATTTCCCCTTCCTTCCACCCAAAAACAAGTTATAGAGAGAATGGTAGACTTTGTTCAATTATAGTTTATTCAGGAGACCGAACTTGCACATAATTCCCCACACTAAATATTTAACATACAATTATGAAACTTGCACACAAGAAACTAAAATCCATTCTCTTTCCAATGCAATTTGTCCCACTTCATTTGGGTTCTCTATGAATAAGTTATCACTGTTTTACCCAGAACACTTGTTTATTGACTAGCTTTAGGACTGGTCAAAAACCCTATCTCCACAAAGTGTATCTCCATAATTATAGTGAATCAAGACCTGAAATTTTTACCAAAGGTACCTTGATATTTCTTATTAATACCATAGTAATTTCATCATCTGAATCGTTCTAGAAAAATAGTTATAGAAAAAATGGTAAGATGACCTGAAAATAACATACCTTAGAACACATCACCAAAACACTTCATCCTCCCTTGAAATCCAACCTTCTTTACTTTTGATTTCCTCTGAAATTCGACTTGCATATGAAATGAATGTATAATGATATTTAGTTATACCATTTATGTCACTTCCTTTTAACATTAGGGCCAACCTGACAATTTCTTATTTTGTAATTCTTTTCTTTAATTATCTTCAGGGCCTACATGTACTTCCTTCTTCAATTCACTTTGTCATCTTCAACAATTCATTTCTCCTCAACCATGAGGATCCACGTGACATTCCACATATCACCGGAAACAAAATGATGTATACTATCCATCCAAGGGTCTTGTATCTACATTTTCATTTTCCTTCATGTCTGAATACCTTCATCAATCTTGCGGTCCAAAACCCATGACTAGGGTTGACATCAATGAAAACAACCAATCTTCCAACAATCTCCCCCTTTTTCATTGATGGCAACACTCATGCTCCCCCTATCATCATGATTCCAATTTCTCTCCTCCTTTGACATCAATGGAAAAGGGTAGGGATTCTCCCCCTGAGTTTAATGGCAAAAGGTAACTCTCTTCTTTGGCGCTGCTCCCCCTGAACATGTGGCACTCAATAATACTTCATCCTTATTTTTGGTCTTTGGGACATTTTCTTCCTTGGAATCCTTTTCTGTGTCTTGTATCTTCTCTCTCTTCTTCATGTCTAGGATGTATATGTTGTTTAGTCTTCTTGTTGTAGTTGAACCAATCTTCCTGAGTTATTTTCTCTGATTTTACATTTTCAGGAGTCAAACGTAAGAGTGTATCCTTGATCACACATTTTACCAACACTGATGAGATTATGCTTTAGATCTTCAACCAATAGGACTTTTCCCGCTTTTACATTTTCACTTCTAAGCTTTACAATTTCTTTTCCAAGTATTTTAGTAGATGAGTCATCTCCAAATGTAATATTTCCACCCTTTTTCTTCAAGCTGACAAATTTGCTTTGATCTCTGGTCATATGAGATGAGAACCTACTGTCTATGAACCATTCATCTTCTTCTTTGCAGTCTTTAGTGAACAATTTTATCTGATAGTTTTCATTGTGTGAAATTTCTTTCCTTTTCCATGTTGTAGTTGGTAGACAGACATTTGGCATATGATTATCTTCCTTCATCTCTCTGCAATCTCATGCTTTAGACGAAGATTATTGCACTTGTAAAATACAAAATTTTGATCCATTAATGGATCAAATGGATTATAATTTATGTTGATAGGTCTACAGACATTTCCATATCTACTATTTTCACCATTCATGTAGCTTCCATAGTTATTCCTTTCATTGATTCTACAATTGATTGCCTTGTGTAAAAAATTTCCACAAGTATAAAAATGTTCGAGAAAGAAATTTTGATACCTTGGAGTAAGTGATCTTATTTGTGGTGTGGTCCATCTGGGTTCACGATCTATTCTTTTGTAGTTTCCTTCATAATGATTTCTTTCATACCTGATGGGAGAGGATCTTCTTGATGTCTCATTCCTTCTTAATTCTAGTCTTCTATCTTGTTGTTTAACTTGTTCTAAAGTGTAGGTTTCATCATTTTCATCTTCCTTCTCTTGCTTTTTTGTCTTCAAACTATCATTGTATCCTAGTCCTGTCTTGTCATTTGGAGATCTTTGATTGATAACGATATCATCTAATTTTTCAGTTCTTTTTTCGAACTTATTCAACTTTTTTGTTGTCAATAGTAGCTCCCCTTTTGTGTGATCCAATTCTTCTTTCAATTTCTCATAATCTTCTAATTGTTCCTTCAAGCTATTAATGGTATTTTCAAGCTTGTAATTCTCTTCTTCACAACTACTCAATTCACCTTTTAGTATTATGTTTGTGTTTCTAAGCTTGCTATTTTTAGAAGTCCATCTACAAGTCCACAGATCAAAATTCGTTTGGAAGTCTGGCTATCTAAAAGAAGTGGAGTATAGTTGAAAAAAACACAAGACTCTTGAAGTTCCGAAAACCAGAGTGAATCCCAACCATTGATAGACGGGGGACACGTGGCACTAGATCTCGTAGTTCGGGGACTTGGCGCTTTCGAAGAATTAAGGCCTATTTTGTGTTGGCTTGGAAAATCCTGAAGGCCATAATTGATCTTGACTATCAGTTGAAGAGGGACATGTGGAGAGTAGATCTATCCTCCATCGATTCGACATTTGGGAGTATTTCGAGTTGAAGAAACCATGACTCCCAAATCTTGAAGCTTGGAGCCAATCATAGATGTTGGATGCCGATAGAATGAGGACCATTGATCCTTTCCATAGTCTAGTTTTTCACAGGTTTGACCTTCTAAAGGTTTGCAGTGTGTTTCTTTTGGAAGTCTTGAAGCCTGGAGCTCTGAAGCTATGAATTCTTCGATAAAGAGAATATTGGCCCATCATTTAAGCCTAGAGTTGCGTGGAGGAATTTATTAGCATATAAGAACCCTCACTAATGGATTTTAAGTGTGGGGAAAAGGTAAAGGACCCATGAAGAATCATTTTGAGGGATCGGCAGGGGCCCAAGATCCAATTCAACTCCATAGTATAAAATATCTTTAGACCAGGATTTCTCACAGTCCCATGGGAGTGGTGGGTATTTGCTTCAAGTGCTATCAAAGCATTAGTTTGTTTGTAGACCACAGGAAAAAGAGGGACAATTTGTCGATATCATCAAGTGGTGAAAACAAGACTTCAAACTATCTTGTCGATAAGACATAGAGAGAGACTAGTACTCAATGGAGTCATGGAAAAAGAGATGAGACAACTTTGTGCAAGGTTAGACACCATGAGTATAGAACAAAGAAGAGCACCTAATGCTAGTGATTTCAGTGAAGCTGAAAGTGAAGATGTTGAAGTAGAAGAAGTTGCAGAAGAACAAGCAACAAAGGAGAGATTATTGAGAGCTGTTGTTAAGTTGGGAACCAGAGAAAAAATGGAATTCCTAATGTATGAAGGCTATCTAAATGTGGAATAACTTATTTACCTAATAGGTTCTTTAGATAAGTACTTTAACTACGAGGATATTTATGATGAGAAGAAGGTGAAGCATGATGTGAATATATCGAAGGGACATGTGGCACTATGGTGGGATGAATTGCAAGCTGACAAAAGAAGAAAAGGTAAGTTTAAAATCAAGAGTTGGGATAGGATGGTAGCTAATTTGAAATATAAATTCATACATAAGGATTATCAAATCAATTTATCTAGGAAGTTACAAAATACAAGACAAAAAGGTTTGTCAGTGAAGGAGTACACTGAAGAGTTCTACTAGTTGAACATAAGAGCAGGACATAAGGAGAATGATGAAGAGAAAGTTTCCAGGTACATTAATGGCCTAAGTTATGAAATCCAATATGAAATCATCATGATAAAAATAAGAAATGTGGAATATAATTATCAGGTATCCCTGAAAGAAGAAGAAAAATTGGCTAGAAAAGTTGAAAACAGAGTCAAACGATAAGAGGAAAAAGTCGTGGCAGAGGAAGATGCATTGTCAGAGAGAACTTCGAGAAACCAATACCATAAGCTGGAAGATATCAAAGCCAGATAGAGAGAGGAGGAATTTCTAGAGGAGGGCACTATGGAGGAAGAAGTTGTTTTCCTATAGGAAGAGGAAGAGGTAGACGAGGAGAAGTGAAGTGTTATTCTTGTGGAAAAACATGGCACATGTCTTGGGAATGTCTTGAGAATAAAAATGAAGGAAATTTAGAAGCTCACATTTCTGAAGCATAGAAAAGGAACGTAGAGACAGAGATGAAGGTAGAAGAAGTGGAAGAAGGAATATCACTCATGATGAGGAAATTTCTTGTGAAGCGAGAAAAATAGGTAAGAGAACCAGTCCAGAGCAACATTTTGTTCAAAACTTCTTGCAAGACCAGAGATAGGGTATGCAAGATGATCATAGACAATGGAAGTAATGATAATTTGGTATCCAGAGAGATGGTGGTAAAACTAAAGCTGTATATGATTGAACATATGAATTCAGATAGGGTGTCATGGTTGTAGAAAGCGCATAAAGTCATGGTAAGTCGACAATGTAAAGTTAAGTTTAAGATAGATGGCTATAGATACGAAGTCTTATGTAATGTTATACCCATGGATATTTTTCATTTTTTGTTTGGAAGACCATGGAAACATGACAAGAATGTCATATATGATGGGAGGAAGAATACGTACACCCTTGAGAAGAATGGGTGTAAGTATATGTCATTTCTCATAGAAGTTAAAGGAGTTAAAGAAGAATCTAGTCCTAGTATACTTCTCATGAGTGGGAAGGAACTCTTGAAATAAGTCAAGAAATAAAAGGAGATGTAGTTTGTTGTTGTAGGTATTTTGAGAGTCATTCTCACAAGAACTTCTATGAATTATTTGCCTATGAAAGTTCAATATTTGTTGGAATAGTTTGTTGATATTATGGTGGATGAGTTACCTCACACTTTACCACCCATCATGAGTATTAGTAATCATATTGAACTTATTATAGGAGAAAGTTTTCCAAAAAATGCAGCGTATAGATTGGCACCTCAAGAGAATGAGGAGATCAAGAAGCAAGTCCAACATTTGTTGGATAAAGGTTTGGTCAAGGAATGTTTGAGCCCGTGTGTCATACCAACTATGTTGACTCCAAAGAAAGATGGAGGTTGGAGAATGTGCACAGATTCACGAGCCATAAACAAGATAACTATTAGGTATAGATTCCCTTTACCGAGAACGAATGATTTAATGGATTGCTTGAGTGGAGCTAGTTATTTTTCCAAGATAGACTTGAAGAGTGGTGATCATCAGATAATAATGAGAGAAGGAGATGAATGGAAGACAACATTCAAAACAAATTAAGGATTGTATGAGTGGCTTGTTATGTCATTTACCTTAACAAATTCCCCAAGCACATTTATGAGGTTGATGAATCAAGTACTAAAGGATTTTATTGGTAAGTTTGTGATTGTTTATATAGATGAAATCCTAGTTTTAAGTAAGACTAAAGAGTAGCATCTCAAACAATTTAAGATGGTGTTGAGAAGATTACAGTTGGAGAAGTTGTTAGTGAATTTGAAGAAATGTTCTTTCATGAAAAAAAAACTTCTATATTTGTGGTTCGTAATATCTTCAAATGAGTTGAAGATGGATCTAGATAAGTTGAGGAAAATCAAAGATTGGCCTTCTCCAAGAATTGTGTTTGAGTTAAGAAGTTTTCATGGATTTTCAAGTTTTTACAAGAAATTCATCAGGAATTTCAGTAGTATTTGTGCACCCATATTGGACACCATAAAGAAGGAGAATAAATATTTTAATTGGGAAAAAGAGTTTGAGAAAGGATTTAGGGTGTTAAAAGATAAGATAACAAAACAACCTATTTTAGTTCTGCCAGATTTTAATGAGACCTTTCAAGTTAAATGTGATGCAAGTGGAGTAGCCATTGCGCAGTTTTAAGTCAAGACAATAAGCATGTTGCTTATTTCAGTGAGAAGTTGAATGATGTTAAGAGGAAGTATTCCACATATGACAAAGAATTTTATGTTGTAATAAAAGCATTGAAAAAATGGAGATATTATCTTATTTCGAAAGAGTTTGTCTTGTATAGTGATAATCAGGCTTTGTAGTTTATAACTAGACAAGAGAATTTAAATCAAAGGCATGCTAAATGGGTATATTCATGAAGAATTTTACTTTTTTTATCATGCATATTAGTGGAAGTGCTAACAAAGTTGCATATTATTTGAGCAGGAGATGTTTGATCTTGCACGAATTCGAAGTGGATACCTCAGGATTTGAACACCTCAAGGAGATGTATCAAGAAGATACATATTTAAAAGAAGCTTATGAATCATGAGAGAACCCTTTTCTAAGAGACAGAGACTAGTGGATGGAGTATCTGATCCAAGGTGGACTATTGTTCAAGGGAAGTCAATTGTGTATCCCAAAGTTCTCAATAAGGGATAGCTTGTTGAATGAGAATCATAGTGGAGGTTTGGTTGGACACTTCATCCATGATAAGAATTACACACAGTTGATTTCATCATAGTTTTGGCTAGGTATGAGTTCTGATGTGAATAAATTTGTGGATAGATGCATAATCTGTCAGTATGCTAAAGGAATACAACATAACACTGGACTGTATCAACCATTTCCTATTCCAAACAGGCCGTGGGATGCCATAAGCATGGAATTTGTTCTAGGATTGCCAAGAACCTAGAGGAGTAGTGATTCAATCTTCGTGGTGGTTGACAGATTTTCAAAGATGGCACATTTCATTCCATGTCACAAAACCAACGATGCTACTCACATATGTTCATTCCACTCTTGAAAATTATAGCTAGGATTTGGTCCATCGAAAGAAGGATTCCAAGCCCCCATCATAGGAAATGACTAAGGGATATGCCTCCCACCAACCAGGAAAGGATTAGAAGGAAGCGACATGCCCCCTGACCCAAAACTAGCGTCGATGTTGGGTGTTGAAAATGAGGACGACATGTAGAAATTCATATTCAACATACCAAAAGAGAACAGATTAGAGGCCATAGGCATAGAATGAGTACTATAAAAAGGATTCCCCATCAAAAATGTGTCAGGGAGAATGGACATCGATGATGACGAGTCATACCATTCGAACATATAAAAGGATACCTCCCCATAGACTGAGCTGAGATCATGGACTGGGTATCACTAAATAAGGGATTAACGGGGGATCCACCAACCGTAATGGACTTTGTATTCGAAAAAATACTCAGAATAGGATGGTCATGAGCCTAAGCGGTGGATATGTTTGTACCACATTTATTAATTCTACACCTTTTAGGAGGCATATCGATATCAAGCCAAACTATGGTAATTGATTCAAGAGATGACGAGACTAGCGAGGAGTCTCTTCTCACTCCACAATGAATCAAAACTCTTGATGAAAAGAAAAATTCTAAAGCCAACTATTATACAAAGAGAACACTACTAAATAAAACTAGAATACAAATGCATGCAAACAAGAGAGGATGGATGAAAGGAATTTCTCGAACTAAAGAAAGTATGCATCTCCCAGAAGGGTATGAGACTCTCGAACAATAGAGTGGAGGTAACATAATCATTTATAAGGAACCTCATGGGATTCACAACGTAGTCGGTCATATTATTCAAGAGAGAAAATCCTTCAAAAAGTCTATGTGTTGTCTAATCCTTATCTGACTGAGGGAACCTACAAAATAACCCCTGAAAGAAACTTGTGTGGATACCTAGGTCAATAAACTATGGTCACCATGGTATAACCAATGCTCAAGATAATAGTCACAGGTCTGGTCCACCATATGGGAAGGGTAGAAAATCCCAAAGTATCGAAAGCACCACCTCTCAAAGAGGTAAAGGTATTATCGAAACCCCCAAATACAAATAGAACCCAAGAAATATCTCTGACGGTAGGAAGGTTTAGAGGGTTATCTATGTAACAAAATTCACATGACCTGGTGCTTAACTTTGGTGTGAGAATACCCTCATGAGGACACCAATAACACAATGGGTTTCACCACTCCCTAGTCAGACACATACGTTGAGTTTTATAACCTTGGAGAATTTTACTCACAAAATCCTATTCCAAGGACCTAGGTCCTACACTTGTTTGTGTACCCTGAAAATAAATTCCTTTGTAATAAATTTTAATTATTCAGTGTTAATTTTAATTCATTTTTCTTACTCGATAGGTTCTATCATGAAACTAATGGTATGTGGACTCAACATATATATAAAAAGAAGAAAATATAAAAACATTGTTAAGTACTAGTCTTGATTTTCAAAGTTATGGTATTCTTGTAAATATTGTTATTAGAATGCAATCTTTATAATTTCAATGAAGTGCAATCATTCCTAAGATGTCAAAAATAAGGTAATTCATCTAAAAGTGAAAATGCTCTGAATAAAATGCAAAAAAGAAAAACATTTTTCGTATTTTCAATATAATGAAATGAAAATTCAAGGACTAAATAAACAAATTCTCAGGCCAACCCTATTACAAGAACAAAGAGACAAGCCAAGAAGGACACTAAGAAGTGACTACCCAGACTGGAATGCAAGGAAAAAAATGATAAAAATGACAAGAAATGAGCTCGCCCAAAATATTTACCAATAATGTAACTTCCTATCACTCTATAGCCACTCAACAGTCAAGACAGGGACCCAAGAAGTCTCAACAACCAACAAAAGTCACCCAACAAACATTAAACACAGCCAAAAAGACTTGAAAAATAGTGTACCTGACTGTTTAGGGAACATAGGCATATGTACACTCCCTAAAGAAAGACAACTCATGCATATATGTGACTGTCGAGGGAAAACCCACGTATGCCAAATAATACATTGTCAGGGCAAGTGCTAGGCCAAGAAGCTCATATATAAAGAAAAATAAAGGTTGTCAAGAAACAAGCGACACGGAAACTAAGCAAAACAAAGAGAAATGAAGGAGAAAAATCATCCAATACCCCAAAAGGAAGATCTTCCCTAATGGATTCACCAATTGTGTTATGAGGAAAATATCTATGGAAAGGGGTAAACCAAAACAAATGAAACAAAACTTAGAAATCAACTCGAAACTAAAGTATGGTAGATAAATTAAATTGCTAACAAGAGAAGGCTAAGAGCCTATCTCATCTAGACATATGAAGAAGAGCATGGCTGAGCTCACAACCAAAATCTTGATGCTTGCAACATGTCCTCAAAAACCAAGATACACAAGCATATAGAAATTATATATAAAGTTAGCATATAAACTAGCATAATCCATTAACATGTATAAAAAATATGCCCATTGGATGTAATGTAAATATTTGCGACATATAAATGGAGTTCAAAAGTCTCATATTTCTATTAATTTAATTAACAAAAGTACATAGGAGAAAAACTTATGTAACGACACATATCAAAACTGAGAAACTAAATCCCTCCAGCTAGGCCTTAACCACTTCAATCCTCCACAAAGGAAAGCTCACAAGTAGTAGGAATAATTGAGTTTCTCGAATGAAGGAGCATCACCATCAACATTCAATGAGGCCAAGTAGAGGACGACTCAACATCCATCGTGCACATTCATGATGACTTGAATTTCAAGGAGAGAATGCCACCTTCATATTTTGAATGTTATTGAAATTAAAATCCCTATAAGGTTTGATGAAAGATCCATTGTATGAGCTCGAGGAGAATGTATATGATTTAATTAGCTATAGAATTATACAGATCTTTAGCATCGACTAATATCTGGATCATAAATTCTCATTTATTGTAATAAGCCTTAGTGGTAGGATGTTTTTAATTTTATATGAAATCACTAGAATAATCTAGAGGGAAGGCTCGAGATTCCCCTCGTGTATAAATGTATGTAATCTATGCCCAAATGAGGATGCTAGAGTTTATTATAATTTGTTGCTAAAGACAATTGTATTTGTTGTTGAAGAGATGTTATAGAGAGTTCTTGTTGAGGAATTTCTAAATGATTTACTAAAGGAATATAATAGAAGGATATTTCTTTCAAACTTTGAGTTTACATATCCATAAGTAAATGGGTAACATAGTGTTATTTTCTTTCTATGTTTTATATGCCTGAGTGTGCATTTCATAGTTAGTTGAATGAATCTGTAATGTTCTGTAAGTTTCAATTGTTTCTCTTTTGAAACCCTGCAGCAAGGAGTGCACAGTGGCCATGCAAGGAGTGCGAAGGAAGAGTCACGCTCAGTCTCGATAGATCAGGAGAGATAGCAGGAAACTTTGAATATTGAGTGCAAGGAATTCACATATACTCGTCTGAGTATAAAAACTTGAGAAGACCCTTGAAAGATGTGCATTGGACCAACACTTAGCCAAGTTTTTAAAAAGTCTCAAGGTGAGAAAGAACAAGGACTGTGGAGGAGATTTTCTAAGTCTTAAGCTTAGGAGGAGTAGCGCGAGGAGGGTGCAGAAGGGTTTTCTAAAATCTCTAAGTATCAAGTTCTCAGTGAAGTGCAAGGTGTGCACCATAGGTTCAAATCTCTTCAATTGATCAAGCTCAGGAGAGAGAGTGAAAAAAGACCTTGGAAGGAGGACCCTGCCATTTTCAAGTTAGAGTGGTCGAGATCTGCTCGAGGAGGAGTTAAACCTTTCCTAGCCATCAGATCTAGTAATGTAGCGTGGGTTATAACCCTTGATGTCCTTCAAACTTCATGTATTAAGAGGTTTTCATGTAAGTGTTGTGGAGGATACGGATTACCCAAAGTCTTGGTATCCGTAGTGAATCTGGACCATCCATTTGTAAGGACATATGTCCACATATTCAGAGTAGATCGAAATTCTAGCTATCCAAAACAAGTGGAGTGTAGTTTCAAAACACACAAGACTTCTAAAGTTTTGAAAAATGGAGTGAATCCCAACTGTTGATAGATAGGGGTCATGTGGTGCCAGATCTAGTAGTTCAGGGACTTGGCGCTCCAAAATAATTGAGGAGTATTTTGTGTTGTCTTGAAAACTCCTGAAGTCCAAAGTTGATCTTGGCCGTTGATCGAAGAGGGACACTTTGAGAGTAGATCTAGACTTCGTCGATTCGATGTTTGGGGGTATTTCGAGTTGAAGAAACCAGGACTCCCAAAGCCCAAAACTTGGATCCAATTGTAGATGTTTGTTTCTGATAGAACGAGGAACATTTATCCTTTCCATAGTTTGGTTGTTTGTACGTTCATCCTTCGAAAGGTTTGTAGTGTGTTTCTACTAGAAGTTTTGAAGCCCAGAGCTCTGAAGCTCTGAATTCTTCGGTAAAGAGAAGATTGACACATGGTTTTGGCCCATAGTCACATGGAGGAATCTGTTGGCATATAAGAATCCTATCTAATGTATTTTAAGAGTAAGGAAAAGGTAAAGGACATGTGAAGAATAATTTTGAGGGCTCCGCAGGGGCCCGAGAACCAATTCATCTTCGTAGTACAAAATATCCTTAGACCGGGAGGTCTCGCAGGCCCCTAGGAGTGGTGGGGGTTTGCATCAAGTGGTATCAAAGCATCAATTTTTTTGAAAACTGGAGGAAAAAGAGGGAGAATTGTTCGATATCGTCAAGTGGTGAAAAGAAGACTTCGAACCATCTCACCAAGAATATGTAGAGAGAAACCAGTAGCCAACGCATCCATAGAAGAAAACATGAAACGTCTTCATGCAAGGTTAGACACCATGGAGACAGCACAAAGAAGAGAACCTGATGTTGGTGATGTTAATGAATATAAAAGTGAATATGTTGAAGCATAAGAAGTTGCAGGAGAACAAGAAGTAGAGGAGTGATTGCTGAGAGTTGTTGTTAAGATGGGAACCATATAAAAAATGGAAGTACTAATGTATGAAGGAAATCTAAATGTGGAAGAAATGCTTGACTGGATAAGTTCTTTAGATAATTACTTTTACTACGAGGATATTGATGATGAGAAGAAGGTGAAGCATGATGTGACTATATTAAAGGAACATGCGACGCTATGGTAGGATGAATTGCAAGATGACAAAAGAAGCAAAGGTAAGTCTAAAATCAAAAGTTGGAATAATATGGTAGTTAATTTGAAAGATAATTTCATACCCAAGGATTATCATATCAGTTTTTTCAGGAAGTTACAAAATCTGAGACAGAAAGGTTTGTTAATGAAGGAGTACACTGAAGAGTTCTACTAGTTGAACATAAGAGCAAGACACATGGAGAATGATGAAGAGAAAGTGTCTAGGTACACTAACGGCCTAAGATATGAAATCCAATGTGAAATAATCATGACGACAATGAGAAATGTGGAAGATTCTTATCAGGTATCCCTAAAAGAAGAAGAAAAATTGGCCAGAAAACAAATTCAAAGAATAAGATGAAAAAGTAGTCCTAGCAGAGGAAGAGGCATTGTCAGAGAGAAGTTCCAGAAACCCAGACCATGAAGTTGGAAGATATCACAACTAGACATAGATAGGAGAAAGTTATATAGGAGGAAAATATGGAGGAAGAAGTTTTTTTTCTAGAGGAATAGGAAGAGGTAGAGGAGGATAAGTGAAGTGCTATGCCTATGGAAAAATAAGGCACATGTCTTGAGAATGTCTTGAGAAAAAAAATGCAGGAACTAGATAAGCTCACATTTCTGAAGTGTAGGAGGTAGATATGAAGACATAAGTAGAAGAAGAAGGAATATCACTCATGATGAGGAAAATTCTCGTGAAACCAAAAAAATAGGTAAGAGAACCAGTCCAGAGGAACAATTTGTTCAGAAATTCTTGCAAGACTAGAGATAGGGTGTGCAAGATGATCATAGATAGTGGGAGTACTGATAATTTTTTATCCACAGAGATGGTATACAAACTAAAGCTGGAGATGACTGCACATATGAATCCATATAGGGTTTTATGGTTTCATAAAGGGCATTAAGTCATGGTAAGTCGACAATGTAAATTTAAGTTTAAGATAGGTGGTTATAGATATGAAGTCTTATGTGATGTTATACCCATGGATGTTTGTCATGTTCTATTGGGAAGACCATGGAAATATGAAAGGAATGTCATATTTGATGGGAGTAAGAATACTTATACCCTTGAGAAGAATGGGTGTAAGCATATGTTGTTGCCCATATAAGATAAAGGAGTCAAAGAAGAAGATAGTTCTAGTATACTTCTCATGAGTGGGAAGGAAATCTTGAAAGAAGTCAAGAGAGAAAAGGAGATGCAATTTGTTTTTGTAAGTAATCCGAGAGTCATTCTAATAAGAAATTCTATGAATGATTTCCCTATGAAAGTTCAGGAGTTGCTGGATGATTTTGTTGATATTGTGGTGGATGAGTTACCTCAAACTTTACCGACCATCAGGAGTATTAGTCATCATATTGACCTTATTTTAGGATAAATTGTTCCAAACAAAGCAACATACAGATTGACACCTGAAGATAATGAGGAGGTAAAGAATCAGGTCCAAGATTTGTTGGATAAAGGTTTCGTTAGGGAAAGTTTGAGCTCGTGTGTTGTACCAACTATGTTGAGTCCGAAGAAAGATGGACGTTGGAGAATGTGCAAAGATTCAAGAGCCATAAACAAGATAACCATAAGGTATACATTTTCCCTTTACCTAGAATGGATGATTTAATGGATTTCTTGAGTGGATCTAGTTATTTTTCCAAGATAGACTTTAAGAGTTTTTATCATTAGATAAAAATGAGAGAAGGAGATGGATGGAAGAAAACATTCAAAAAAAATGAAGGATTGTATGAGTGGCTTGTTATGTTGTTTGTATTAACAAATGCGCCAAGCACATTTATGAGGTTGATGAATGAAGTACTCAAGGGTTTTATTGGTAAGTTTGTGATTCTTTATATAGATGGCATCCTAGTTTTCAGTAAGACTAAAGAGGAGAATCTCAGACACTTGAAAATGGTGTTGAGAATATTACAGCTGAAGAATTTGTTAGTGAATTTGAAGAAATATTATTTCATGAAAACAAAACTTCTATATTTGGGGTTTGTAATCTCTTCAAATGAGTTGAATATGGATCTAGAGAAGGTGAGAGAAATCAGAGATTGGCCTTCTCCAAGAAGTGTGTTTGAGGTAAGAAGTTTTCCTGTATTGGAAAGTTTTTACAAGAAATTCATCAGGAATTTCAGCAGTATTTGTGAACCCATATTGGACACCATAAAGAAGGAGAATAAATATTTTAATTTGAAAAAATAGGTTGAGAAAGGATGTAGGGTGTTAAAAGAAAAGATAACAAAACAACCTATTTTAGTTCTACCAGATTTTAAGGAGACATTTGAAGTTAAATGTGATGCGAGTGGAGTAGCCATTGGCACAGTTTTAAGTCAAGACAATAAGCCTGTTGCTTACTTCAGTGAGACGTTTAATGATGTTAATATTAAGTATTCCACATATGAAAAATAATTCTATGTTGTAATACAAGCCTTGAAAAAATGGAGACATTATCTTATTCCGAAGGCATTTGTCTTGTATAGTGACAATCAAGCTTTGCAGTTTATAATGAGACAAGAGAAGTTAAATCAGAGGCATGATAAATGGGTAGAATTCATGAAGAATTTTAATTTTTTTATTAATCATATTAGTGGAAGCGCTAACAAAGTTTCATATTCTTTGAGTAGGAGATGTTTGATCTTGCAGGAATTTGAATTGTAGACCTTTGGATTTGAACACCTCAAGGAGATGTATCAAGAAGATACAAATTTCAAAGAAGATTATGAAGCATGTGAGAACCCTTTTCTAAGGGACATAAACTAGTGGATGGATTATATGATCCAATGTGGAATGTTGTTCAAGGGAAGCTAGTTGTGTATCCCGATGTGCTCAATGAGTGATAACTTGCTGAAGGAGAAGCATTATGGAGGTTTGGCTTGACACTTTGGCCATGATAAGAATTATGCACATTTGATTTCATCATACTTTTGGCCAGGTATGAGGTCTGATGTGAAACAAATTGTGGATAGATATTGAATCTGACAGTATGCTAAGGAAGACAATAAAACACTGGATTGTATCAACCATTGCATATTCCAGACATGCCATGGGATTCCATAAGCATGGAATTTGTTCTAGGATTGCCAAGAACACAGATGGGTAGTGATTCAATCTTCGTGGTGGTTGACATATTTTTGAAGATGGAACATTTAATACCATGTCACAAAACAAATAATGCTACTAACATAAAAAAATTGTTGCTTAAGGAAATTGTGAGATTACATGGATTTGCAAGGAGCATAGTTTCAGACAGAGTTACTAAATTTGCGGGACACTTTTGGAGAACCTTGTAGAAGAAGTTGGGGAGATGTTTTTCTTTCATTTCAACATATCATCCTTAGACAGAAGGAAAAAATGAGGTAGTGAATGAAATTTTAGGGAACCTATTGAGGAGTTTGTTCATCGAACATAATAGTCAGTGGGATCAATTTTTTCCCCAAGTAGAGTTTGCATATAATGAGTCACCGAATATGAGTAGCGATAAAATACCATTCCAAATAGTATATGGAATGCATCCAAGAGGGATTTCTGAGTCAAGAGATTTGGGATGAGATGAGTTCCAAAGCACATGAGCAGAGGATTTTGTTGTAGAGATGCAGAAGTTGCATGACCAAATCAAAGAACAAATATAGAAAAGCATCCAGAAATACAAAAGTAGAATAGACCAGAGAAGAAGAGAGGTAAATTTCGATATTGGAGATCAATTTTTAGCACACCTAAGGAAAGAAAGATTTATGAAAGGGAAATATAACAAGTCGAAGATGAATAAGACACATAAGATCCTCAAAAAAAATATTCTGAATGCTTATGAGATTGAGTTACTAGAGGACATTGGAATATCACCAATATTCAATGTAGCAGACTTATACCCTTACCAGATGGATGATACAGAGGGAATACATGATGAGGATGATATTAAATGGAAACAATAGATGCCCATAGAAGAAACAACACATAAAGAGGAGATTCTGGATCAGAGGATTGCTAAGAAGACTAGGAGGAAAATTTACTATGAATATCTGGTTAAGTGGAAAGATCATCTAGTAGAAGATGCCAGTTGGATAACTGAGACTGACATACACAAGCATGAGAAGACAATGGAGGAGCTCATGGACAAACGTCCATGAATATTTTTTTCATGAGGAGTATGATTCAGGAACATCTCCATCAACATTCAATGAGGTCGGGTGGAGGACGACTCAACATCCAGCACACACATTCATGATGATTTGAATTCCAAGGAGAGCATGTCACCTTCATATTTTGAAAGTTATTGAAATTAAAGGCCCCATAACGTTTTTGAGGCAAGATCCATTGTATGAGATCCAAGAGATTGTATTTTCTTTAATTAGTTGTAGAATTGTATATATATTGAGCATCGACTCATATCTAGATCGTAAATTCTCATTTATTTTAATAAGTCGTAGTGGTAGGATACTTTTAATCTGATATGAAAGCACTAGAATAATATGGAGGGAAGGCTTGAGAAGACCCTCGTGTATAAATGTATGTAATCTATACCCAAATGAGGTTGTTGTATTTTATTGTAATTTGTTGCTAAAGACAATTGTATTTGTTGTTGAAGAGTTGTTGTTCAGGACTTTGTAAATGCTTTGTTGAAGGAATATAATAGAAGGAGATTTGATTCAAACTAGGAGTGTACATATCCATGAGTAATTGGGTAATGTTGTGTTCTTTTATTTCTTTGTTTTATATGCCTAAGTGTACATTTCATGGTTAATTGAATGAATCTGTAGTATTCTATAAGTTTCAATTGTTTCTCTTCTAAAACCCTCGTGCAAGGAGTGCACAGTGGCCACGTAAGGAGTGTTAAGGAAGATTCACATTCATACTCGATAGATCAGGAGAGATAGCATGAAACTTTGAAGAGTGAGTACAAGGAATGAACATATAATTGTGTGAGTATAAAAACTTGAGAAGACCCTTTCAAGGTGTGTATTGGGCCAAAACTTACCCAAGTGTTGAAAAAGTTTCAAGGTGAGCAAGCACAACCAGTGCATGGTAGATTTTCTAAGTCTCAAGCTTAGGAGGAGTAGCGTAAGGAGTGTGCAGAAGGATTTTATAAAATATCTAAGAATCAAGTTCTCAGTGAAGCACAATGTGTGTGTCGGAGATTCATATCACTTCAAGTGATCAAGCTCACGAGAGAGAGCAATATAATCCCTTCGAAGGAGGACCCTACCATTTTAAAGGTCAAGTGGATGAGATATTTCCAAGGAGGAGTTAAAACTTTCCTAGCCATCAGATCTAGGAAATTAACATGGGTGATAACCCTTGAATTTCTTCATACTTCGCGTATTCATAGGTTTTCATGTAAGTGTTGTGGAGGAGACGGATTACCCGAAGTCCCGGGATCCAGAGTGAATATGGACCATCCATTTGTAAGGACACATGTCCACATATCTAGATTATTTTGTAAGTTCGACTATCCAAAAGAAGTGGACTGTAGTTTCAAAACACACAAGACTCCCAAAGTTACGAAAAATAGAATGAATCCCAATCGTTGATAGATGGGGGACACATGGCACCAGATCTCATAATCTAGGGTCTTAGTTCTCTAGAAGACTTGAGGCGTATTTCATGTTGGGTTGGACACTCCCTAAGGCCCGAAGGCCATAGTTGATATCGATCTTCAGTCGAAGAGGGACATATGGAGAGTAGATCTAGACTCTCTTGATTTGGGGTTCGGGGGTATTTCGAGTTGGAGCAACTAGGACTCCCAAATCCTGAAGCCTGGAGCCAATAGTATATGTTGGCCATCGATAGAATGAGGACCATTGATCCTTTGTATAGTTTAGGTGTTCATAGGTTCATCCTTCAGAAGGTTTGCAGTGTTTTTCTTCTGGAAGTCTCGAATCCCGGAGCTCTGAATCTCTTAATTATTTAGTAAAGAGAATATTGGCCCATGATTTCTGCTTGAAGTCATGTGTAAGACTCTATTGGTGTATAAAGATACTTGCTGATATATTTTAAGAGTGGGGAAAAGGTAAAGGACCTGTGAAGAATCATTTTGAGGGCTCAGCAGGGGATCGAGATCCAATTCAGCCCCATAATGTAAAATATCCTTAGACAGGGAGGTCGCGTAGGCCCCTGGGAGTTGTGGGGGTTTTCATTATTCTCCTTCTCAATATAGGAAGAGCTTGGGGGTTTAACACAATAAGTTCAGAGTTTCAATGAAAAAGGGATGTAGACTCAATATGAAGTGAAATTTCTCCAGAGTGTATTTGTTCTCAATGATGTGTGTCTTCAAGGCTTGTATATGGCTCAATTTATAGCCTCCAAATGGAATTGAAGGGTCAAGTCAGAGAGTTTCCAGTATAGGGAAGGTCTAGGATCATGGATCTCATGACATGGAATGGAAACCAGAAATATTTTTAATTTTTTAGCACAAAACCCGATGTATGCAGGTTGTAATGGAGAAACCTTCATATACACAAGTTGTGTAAATGTGGCCTGCGTATATGTGAAAAAAATTGAATTTTTTACTCTGGAGTGAGAAAACTGGGGGAACTTGAGTATGCAGAGGGGAATGGAAGGCCATCAAATAAATATGCATGGATTCTAGAAGAAATTGCTATAAAATGTGTAAATCTTGTTGCAAATGAAGCGTAGCCAACATCTCTTTCTTTTCAGAGATAAGATACCCCATTCTACCATTTTTTGTTCCACAATGTTTTTATATCATATTTGGTAATAGAAGTTGGGTTTCACTATAATTTTCTGTTCTCTTGTATATATTATTTTTTGTCTTTTTTTGTTCTCAGCATAATCTGGATCACTGGTATCAGAGTAGTCTGCTCCTTGTCATTTCTCAGAGAAAATCCCTAACAATGTTAGGGTATAGAGAGTTGGGTCTCGAGCTAGTTTCTCTTGAGGACAACTGATTTCACTAGCCCAAGAGACCTCCCATGGTGGAAGAAATGAGAGATGGAAAAGCAGGAGATCATTTCAAGACGTTGCTTGAGGAGTCCCTCATGTGACAAAGGAACGAGATGATGGACAACTTCACTCAGATCCTTCGAAGACTCTCGATGGAGGTGGTTGAGGAATCTTCGATAAGCAACCATTTCACAACTATGAGACCCTTAAAGGTACAATTCAATGTTGATATCCCATTTTTTGAAGGCCAGATAGATGTACATGCTCTAGAAAAATGGTTGAATTTTCTATAAGGTTATTACTCCATGCAAATTTTTTTTGACAATGAAAATATCACCTTTGTGCTCATTATGTGAAAGATTGGTGGGAAGGTTATTGGGAGAGGTACATTGTAGATGAATATACACCATTCAAGGGAGAACCCACTTGGGCATCCTTTGTATATTCCCTAAAGGAGGAGTACTACCCTATCAAGAACTATGATGACCAGTACATGAGATGGACGACTCTGTGTCAGAAAAGAGATCATATGGTGTAAGAGTACACTGACATATTTCATATCTTGTGCTCAAAGGTGGGTATCAAATACTCTGAGTGGAACCTGGTTTTGAACTATTGCAGTGGTATGCACAAGTACATCCAAACATATATGGATTTCCTAGACATCTCCTCATTGGGCATTTCTTATCAATATGTAGTCAAAATTGAGCATAAATTCAAGTAACCGAGTAAGAGAGGGTTCAGCTTTGAAAATACACCACAACAGAATCATTGAAAATGAAACCCTAACTCAAAAAATGAACGACATAGGAAGGAAGGTCAAACTCAAGAGATCTAGTCCAAGACGCAGGAAAAGAAGGGAAACATGAAGTCTAAGAAAGACACTCAATAGTGGTGTGAGTTTCACAACAACCCTTGACACAACACCGATGAATTTATCTTTAAATAGTAATTGGTGGTCAAGCTCATAGAAAAATTAATGGATGGAGGAACTTGAATTGGAATCTGATTCAAAGCACAATAAAGGGAAACATATCATTAATGTAGAACCCACTGCTACCATTGCAGCCACAACAATACAACCAGAGGAACTAGAGCAGCTTGAGGAGGGATATGGAATAGTGAAGGGATTTGGAATAGCGTTGCTCTAGTTGGATTCAAGAGGCACATTGAGAGTGATGAATGTGATATGGGTTCCAGAACTCAAGAGGAGTGTTCAGTTTCAATGATTGAGAAGAAGGGATTTCGTGTAGCATTCTAGGATGGAAGAGCATTGATCAAGCCCAAAGGATATAGCTCAGCCAAAAAAAATTTGTTTGGAGTTAGAGAGAGGAAATTTGACATGATAAAGGTTTATTATTTGCTAGTGGTGCATAGTAGGAGAGTGGCATAGAACATAGAGCAAGTAGCTCTGAAGCTTGAGAAACTTAGAAAGACTTAGACTTTAGGTTCAAGTGGAAAGTATCAACATTCCAAGTTTGACGAGAAGGTGCCATGGTATGAGATGGCCATGTATGATTATTAGGATCAGGAGACTTCTCAGAGCATGTTCAAAGGTAGTGAGTCTTTAGAGACAAGTCAGATCATGATGGAAGGGATAACTTCTGTGTCATAGGTAGCAACCAATCGGGTGGATTGGAGATTAGTCATGGTAGAAAATTTGGTAGTGAATATAGAGCCAACTCCAGGTGGGAGAAGTACCTTCCTTTATAATAGGGAGTGTTGATGTTAGTGGTAGCATCAAAAAAGTACTTCTGAATTGGCATGTGTATAGCATGTGGAAGTTGTAAAATACATTCTATCCTTGAGTTTACTTTAGTTAAAAGGAATTAATTAAAGTAAACATGTTTTTATTAATTAATTGAGTTAATTAAGGAACATGCATAGAAAGAAACATGTAATTTAAATCTTAAGTGGGTGTGACAAGTAATATCCACCGTAGATCACTTTGAATATTAGAAACAAATTGTGACTCATGATTATAAAAGAAAGGCTAGGAGAAGGAGGAAGACACTTGTGAGATGCCCCAAATAATGGATCCACTCCTGATAAAATGAGCACTTGCTCAACTTGGCATACAGTTGGTGCTCTTGTATCACCTGCAATACCATCCTTAGATACTGCTCATGTTCTTCCTCTGACTTGGAATACGCCAGGATGTTATCCAAAAATACTATGAAAAACTTGTCGAAATAGTCCCTGAATACACCATTCATCAAGCACATAAAAACAGTGGGTGAATTTGACAACCCAAATGGCACCACTGTGAACTCATAATGACCATACATTGTTCTGAAGGAAGTCTTGTTGATGTATTCATCCTTTATCCTTACCTAGTGATATCCCGACTTGATATCTATCTTCGAAAACATCTTCGCATCCTTCAACAGATCAAAGAGGTCATCAATCCTCAACAGAGGATATTTATTATTTACAATCACTTTGTTCAATTGTCTCAAATTGATACACAATGTCAACATTCCATCCTTTTTCTTCATGAACAGAACTAGGGCTCCCTAAGGTGACAAAATTGGGTGTATGTACCCCTTCTTCAAAAGTTCTTCAAGATGAAATTTCAGTTCTTTCAACTCTAGCGTACTCATTATGTAAGGAGCTTTTGACACTGGAGCTACTCCAGGAATCAAGTTTACAAAGAAATCAATATCTCTCTTCGAAGGTAGCCCTGGTACTTCATGGAATACATCTTCAAACTCCTTTAGTATCGCATGATATCCAATCTTTGAGATCTCATCCCTAGATGCTTCCTCTACATTGGCTGCAAGTAATTGACAGCCTTTCCTAAATCATTTCTTTAGCTGCATTGTTGAGATTTATATGAGAGAAAAAACTCTTAGAATTCCTTGGACTGTTTTCCGATTCCCTTCCTCATCCAGGCAAGTGAATGCCTTGTTACGACATTCCAGGATGGCATGGTGATGGTCCAACCAGTCCATCCCAATTAAACAGTCATAAGAGCCTAAAGGAAGAATGTTCAATTCATCCTTTGTGCTCAGTCCATTCATGTCCACTAGACATGACTTAACCAACTCAGTGAATTTCCTCTTGGTTCCTGTAGCTAGCTGCACTAACCAATATTTTTCATGTTTGTTTCTTGACAATTGCAAACTTTCCACCACTCTAGGATATATATAACTATGGCTATCCCCTGAATCAATTAAAATAGTAGATCCATGGTTGTTGATCATACCTTCCACTTCAATCATGTGTGACTGATATTCGGCTTGCTTGCTATCCAGGGCTGTATAGATCCTTGGCATTCTACTACCCAATTCCTCCACTGTTTCAACCTGTTGAACATTGTGGACGGCTCTCACTTTATAAATTATGTGGGGGAAATTTATATACCTATGGTTTCCTTTACAACCCCAACACTCCATAGGTGTCTGTCTTGGCATTTTCCCACCCATTTCATTATTTCTGGGCTCTCTAAAAGATTTCTTTCCCTGAGGACTGTTTCTGAAAAAGGAAGGTTTGCTTCCTTTATGTCTCTGCTCTTTCTTGAAATTATTCTTGTCTTCCCAAGCCTTCTAGAAGGTAGGATTTTCTCTCTGTTGTTCATATAATAATTTCTCTCTTCTTATCGTCTCTTCCATAGTATTAGGGTCATCATACTAAATATTTTCCCCAATGAAAGGTGGCAATCCACTTAGATAGCTTTGAATGTTGACAGTCTCCTATGAATGGAACATATTTCAGCAATTCCAAAAATCTTTGTTCATACTCATCAATGATCATGCTACCTAGATTGAGTTCGAAGAAATCCTTCATATTTCTGTCATAGTATATTTTAGTCAAGTATTTCTTCTCGAAATACCTCTTGAATTATTTCTAAGTGATATATTTCTCTCTAATGTGTTGTACTTGCACAAGTTGATCCCACCACATAGATTCTTTTCCTTTCAATTGATACATCACAATTCTTCCTTCTGCAGGAGAGGAATAATTCTGCAGTTGGAAATATTTCCTCATTCCAAGAAACCATGTTTCATCATCTTCATCCTTCTTATGTTCTCCATCAAACGTTGGAGGATTAATCTTGTTCATTTCTCCCTTCTTCTCATCCATTCCATATCTCATGTGCTTTCTGGTAGGAGATGGGCTTGAACTACTGTGTGCTTCCTTACTGGAATGCTTTGGGGAGTGGCGATGATGTTTGCTAACACTTCTCGATCTGCTTTTCCTCTCGGGGGTTCCGTAACTCCTTTTTTTTCTTGAGTCACTCTCTTTTTCCAATTTCTTTTTGATTATCTCCAAACTCTTTAACAAATTTACGTTGAATTCACCTTGTTTCTCTTTCATTTTCCTGAGCTTTATGCTATCTTCTCGACGATTTTGGGCATCTTTCTGCAATTTTTCAATGATTTGCATCAAATTACCTTCCTTACCCATCTCTTTTCCATGCCCATTGGATTTCAATCCTTCGACTCCCAAGTGGACGTCCATTCCTTCTGTTTCATTCTCTGAACTGGAGGCCATGCGTGCCTCTTCAATTTATTTGCACTCTGTGGCAATTCTAATCGGTTCGAGCACTCATCAAACTTTTGCAATGAAAATGTCCACACATTCAAAACCAATCCGAATAAGAAAAATGTTTCGATTTCATGAACTTTCTAAGATTTGCTCGGCTCTGTAAATTTCGGGTGATATCCTTCTATTTCTTAGTCCCCAACCCATGTAATCATGGGCCGTGACTAAACACTAAACTACTAGGTGCTACTCGAACTTTTGACCTTCGGAGATTTCAAATCATACACAACTATCTCTCTAAGTTTTGATTACCGAATTCATGAAATAAGGTGGATCAATGGTCCATGTTTACCCATCATCCAACAGATGACATCCATTGTGTTCTTTCCATCCTAGAATATTTCAGGACTTCAGGACTTCAGACCTCAGAACTTCGGGCCTTCAGACCTCGGAAGTTCCCACACTTGCTTCTTCCCAATCCTCTGACATCTGAAATTCCGATCTACTTTACCCTTCGAGCCCATGTAGTACAACTGTCACCAACTAAGGCAGTGGAACATAGCATATCTAGGAAGGTCCATGTCACCTTCGACGATGTCATTGGGTCTCGCCCTAGTTCTCCTTTTGTTTCGGAGTTTATGGGATTAGGAGTTTCTACATATGCTTATCTCATTTCTCCCGATTTCCAAAATTATGAAAGGCTTCCAGGATAACCTTCCTGCACCTTCTCTAGATCTAATGGTCGAAAAAGGTTTTCCTTCCTTCTGAAAAAATCCTACGGCCCACATTACTCTTTGGCACAAATACCAATTCAATCATGGTTTTATGATACCACTACTTCTCCCGAGCTTCATAACGCAGCCAAGGTAACTTCTTGGCACTCAGGGACATTATAGGGTCCAAAATCGGTTCTTTCAAACACAATTTCTACTTGAACCCTTGGTTCCAAAGACCACTTATCCAACCCATGTAGGCTCAACATTGAAACCATGGGCTCTGATAACAAAATGTAACATCTTGGGCCCTCCAAAGACTAGGAAATGTTGCCAACACAACCTTCACTTAGCCTTTAAAGCTCTGATACCAAAATGTAACATCCCCAAGATGTCAACCCATGCAAGGAGTAATGTTAAGAACCAAATATCAATATAGCATAGAAAAACCTCAGAATAAGTACTCAATGCCTTAAAGAAGAGAGAATTTCAGATAATAATCCTCTTCGAGGGGGAAACCTCCTTTTACCCCACATAAATGTTCAAGTACAATATGATTCCAAATGAAAATTTCTCCTTGGTATAAATAGGAGACTAGGAGGTATAATTACAACTAATGGAATAAAACCGACATAAATAAAATAACATTACTAATGTAATATGCCCCAATTAACGGGTAATGATCCAATATTAGGGCTTAACATGCCCCTCCCCTTGAGACAAGTTTTATTCGCAATGCTTGAGTAACTCTGGATGCTTCTTTATAAAAGACTCATCTTCCCAAGTGGAATCTTCAGCCGGTAGTTTCCTCCATTTAATGAGATACTCTAAAATGGATCTCTTCCTCAGCTAGAAAATTCTTGTGTCAGTGATGGCTTCAGGCTCCAATATGATTTTTCTTCCTCATCAACCTCTGGAAATATAGTTTGAACTAGGATCTTGTCGCCTATAACCTTCTTTAAACATGAAACATGGAAAACAGGGTGTACTCGTGAAGATGCAGGCAACTCCAATTTGTATTCCATAGTACCAATCTTTTGCAACACATTATAAGGGCCATAGTACTTTGGTGATAATTTATTATCCTTCTTGGCTTGCTTGAGAGACATCTGTTTGTATGGTTGTAGTCTTAAAAACACCCAATCCCGTACTTCAAAACTTATTTCACTACGATGGTGATCTGCTTGTTGTTTCATGCAATTTTGTGCCATGGTCAGGTTGTCCTTTAAGATTTGGAGAACTTGTTGTTGATGCTCGATCTGATCTTCCACTGCTTGAACCTTAGATTTTTTTTTTAGAGAAGAAGTGATGGAAGGAGGGTGGTATCCATAGAGTGCCATAAATGGTGTCATTTTTGTTGCAGTATGAAAGGAAGTGTTATACCACCATCCTGCCAAGGGTAACCATTTGAACCATTATGTTTGTTTGTCTGAGACAAAGTAACGAAGGTAGCCTTCCAGACATTTGTTCACTATATCGGTTTGTCCATCAGATTGAGGATGATAGGATGAGCTATGAGCCAATTGATTACTGAAACAAGAAAATAATTCTGTCCAAAAATGTCCAGTGAAGATGAGATCTCTTTCACTTACAATAATATTTGGGCTGCCTTGTAGCTTTTGAACTATGTCCATCAATGCGGTGGAAACTATACTAGCTTTGAAGGGATGAGAAAGTGCACAAAAGTGTGCGTACTTGGTTAGTATATCAACAATCACCATGATGAAACTCTTTCCTTTAGACTTCGATAACCCTGTGATGAAATCCATGGAAACCTCCTCCCAACGCTGACTTGAGATGGCTAATGGTTGTAAAAGACCCAGGGTCTTAATTATTTCCACCTTATTTTGTTGGCAAACCAAACCTTCTACCACAAACCTTTGAACATCAGTTTTAAGGCCATCCAAAAAAAAATCCTTCTTGACTCTATGGTATTTTTTCAAAAATCCTGAGTGCCCTCCTACTGGAGAGGTGTTGTTAAGCCCTAATATTGGCTCACTACCACTTAATTGGGGCATATTAGATTAGTAATGTTATTTTATTTATGTCGGCTATAGGCCATTAGT
>ML782314.1:123437-156111 GCA_009831015.1 Picea engelmannii | reverse complement strand
TTGTACTTGAACATTTAAGTGGGGTAAAAGGAGGTTGCCCCCTCGAAGAGGCTTATTATCTGATATTATCTCTTTTTCAAGGCGTTGAGTACTTTTCTTGAGGTTTTTCTATGCTATATTGATGTTTGGTTCTTAACAGGTGTGCAATTCTAATAGTACCTTTTGTTTGAGTTGGGATTTATTACATAAATATAAGAGATCTTTGTACCATAGTGAATCATTTTTCTATGGAAATGTATCTGATGCACTGGAATTCTGTTGCAACCTTTGAATGAAAGTCCACATTTTTTCATCATTCTTCCATTCATCCCTTGCTTCTATTATCCAATCGGGTTGGATGATCGAGATAGCACAGAGAAAGGACTCAACATCTTCATCCTTTCTTGAGAGTGCATATACCACAACATTTTTCATCCCCTTTTTATAGATGATTTCAAAATCATAACCCAATATCTTGTTTACCCATTTTTGTTGTTCTTCTGATGATAGTCTTTGTTCCAAGAAGTATTTAAGACTATCATGATCTTCTTTGGCCTTGAAGTGCCTACCTATTAGGTAAGGATGCCATTTGTTCAATGCATGTAGTATTGACATCATTTACTTCTCATAAATGGGTTTGTGTAAGTCCTTTCCCTTGAGTGGTTGACTTTCAAAATCCAGGGGCCTTCCTTATTGCATTAGGACATCACTAATTCCATTTCTTGAGGCATCACATTCCACAATAAAGGTTTTTGTGAAGTCTAGAGTGATAAAGACAGGATTTTTGCACATCGCCTCTTTAAGTTGTTCAAAAGATTCAGTTTCCTCCAGAGTCAATGAAAATGCATCCTTCTTAGTTAGTGTTGTTAAAGGTGTTTCTATTCTTCCATAGTGTCGAACAAACTTGCGGTAGTAACCTGCCAAACCTAAAAATCCTCTAATATTCTTCAATGTTTTTGGAATCCTCCAGTCCATCATGGCTTTAATCTTGTTAGGCTCTACCTTGACACCTTCATGAGATACAATATGACCCAAATACTCTACCTCCTTCACTCCAAAGAAACATTTGGATGTTTGGTATATAGTTTTTTCTCCTTTAGTAGTTGTAGCACCTTGTCAACATGTTGCACATGATCCTCCTAACACTTGCTATAGATTAGTATATCATCAAAAAATACTAACACAAATTTTCAAAGGAAGGGCTTGAAAATGGAATTCATCAACCCTTGGAATGTGGAAGGTGCATTTGTAAGGCCAACAGGCATGACCAAAAATTCATAATGGCCTTCATGAGTTTGGAATGTTGTTTTTGGGATATCTTCTTCCTTCATTCTAATCTAATGATATCATGAACAAAGATCCAATTTTGTGAAATAGATTTCTCCATGTAATTCATCTAACAATTCATCAATGATGGGAATGGGAAACTTATCTTTAATAGTGATCTTGTTGAGCTCTCTATAATATGGACACATACACCATGAGCTATCTTTCTTGAATACCATTACCACTGGTGCAGAGTAAGAACTTTGACTAGGTCTAATAATGCTAGCCTCTAACATTTCTTCAACCATGTGCTCAATTTCACTCTTCTGGGCATAAGGGTATCTGTATGGCCTGATGTTAGGAGGAACACTCCCAGGAATTAGGAGAATTTCATTATCATGATTTCGAGTGGGTGGAATACCTTTGGGAATATCTTCAAATACTTTGTAATTCTTATGAATGGTCCCTTGCAGATCTTGAGGAATAGATGGATTAGATGTTTGAACTTCTAGTGAGCATAGTTGTGAAATAACACGTTGATGCCCCTTTTTCAATATTTTTTTCATGCCATTAGAGCTTATCACCTTACCGGGTTTCCCTGTGATACCTCTTGACTCAATTTATTTTCCTTCCGATGAAAATTTCATGAAAAGTTCTTAAAAATTAAAATCCACTGATCCTAATGATTGTAACCATTGGATTCCTAGTACAACATCAGTACCACCCATGGGTATAGAAATCATTGGACTATTCATTACATATTCCCCTATAGTAATATTGATCTTATTGCATTTTTCTGAGCAATTGATAGTTCCTCCATCTGCAATCATTACTTGAAACTATGGCACTGGATATACAAAGCAATTGAGAGATTTGGCTACTTTATAGTGAATGAAATTATGAGTACTGCCAGAATCAATTAGGACTATTACCTTTTTCTTTTTGATGTATCCTTCGAAATTGAGGGTTTGAGGAGTGCTAATTCCAACCAATGCATTACACGATATTGTGGGAGTCAACTCTTCAGATGAAATTGCTTCTACATTTTCATCTTCAGATGGTTCTTTTTCTTGTTCTTCTTCCTCTTCACAATCTATGTAGAATAATTTCTTCTCACCACAATTATGCCCCTTACTGTACTTGCTGTCACAATTAAAGCATAAACCTTTTGCTTTTCTTTCCTCCAATTGTTGAGGTGTCAACCTTGTAGGTTGACGTGTTTTAGAAGGAGAATTATTCTCTCTATAGATGTTAGGATTGGTCCTTATAGTAGCCATAGCCATATTTTTAATTTCAACATTTCTTGCCACCTTAAATGCATTCTCCAATGATTTGGGTTTCCAAAGGCGAACCTCATGTTTAATGTTATCCTTTAAAGTTCCTATGAATATATCAATCAAGTGCTCATCTAGAATATATGTTAACTTTATATTCAATCTTTCAAAGTTCTCAACGTGCTTGGTAACTAAACCCTTTTGCTTGAGATTTATCAATTAGCTAACGAAGGTATTTCTCCTTGTATCCTCATAGTGTGCTATCATTTCTTCCATGAAAATTGTCCAAGTGAAAATTGATTTGCGAGAACAAATCCATCGATACTATACAAATTGATTGGGTTCTAAAGATAAAGAAGCAATTCATACCTTTTATGTATGTGGCACATTATGTAGATCAAAGAATTGCTCCATATGAAGTATCCATGTGATTGTGTCCTTTCCATCAAACCTCCTCATATCGATCTTAGGAATGTGGTTGGTATTCAACCCAAAGTTGGAGTTTCTCCATTCTTGATTCACCTTCCTTGTGTCCTCATCATGAATTTCATGGGATACATTTTCACTTTCAGGTGTCCTCTCTATTAGGAATTTTTTCAATCCTTCAATGATCTCCCCTTTTAAAGTGTCCATCTTAGTATTTATTGCCTCAAACTTAGCTTCTGTTGAATCCATCATCTTTTGTAGTTCATCTTTTGTTACTGTCTTCTTTTGTAAATCATTTATGTCCCTACGCATTTCTTCACCTTCATCAAGAGTCGAAGTAGGATTGTTTGGAGGCTTATTTGGTGTAGAAGTTCCCTTTTTTGGTGGCATTTTTGCCAAGTATCACTTTAAACCTTGATTTTGAGGTGGTTCTGCCAGACAATCTTCCTTTTATTGTATCTCCAAAATTTTGGCTCTTTTGAGTATGAACTTTTATTTTTTATAAGTCTCTGATATTTATTCTCTTTAGTTCCATAGGTATGAGAAAAATTGGATTTTCCAAGTGGAATTTACAGTAACTTCCCCACAACTTGCTTATTTTTGGGCTTTATAGGAGATCTCACTTGTATAGCATGCCCCACAAAAATTTATTGATATAAAATTATGAAACTCGTACTAGAACTACTACAATCTGTCCACTATTCAATGCAACTAGTCTCAATCAAGTTGGATACTCTAGGAAGAATTTATTATTGTTTTACCTAGAACACCTGCTTGAGACTAGTCAGTAGGACTAGTTAGATACCCTATCTTCCACAGGGTGTATCTACAAATTTACGATGACACAAAAGATAAAATTTCTACCATAGATACCTTAATAATTTTTGAGAATATCCTCCAGAGTTAAGGGTCTGAAATAATACAAAAAAAAATTTATAGAAAAAATTCTGCAATGACTCAATCTTGGATGATTCTAGAACCCTATCTTACAAAGGATGTATCTCTGAAAGTATAAGGCCTCAAGATCTTATTTTTTAACCCAACATACCTTCATCTATCTAATAAATTTGCTCCAAGCCGTTCCTTTTGAAGCATTGTATAAAACAAGTTATAGCGAGAATGACACAGTGTCTCAAATGTAGCAGTGAAACCCCAAGACCTTGAGCTCTGATACCATATGTTAAGAAACAAATATCAATATAGCATAGAAAAACCTCATAATAAGTACTCAACGCCTTGAATAAGAGATAATTTCAGATAATAAGCCTCTTCTAGGGGGCAACCTCCTTTTACCCCACATAAATGTTCAAGTACAAGATGATTCCAAATGAAAATGTCTCCTTGGTATATATAGGAGACTAGGAGGTATAATTACAACTAATGGAATAAATACGACATAAATAAAATAAAATTACTAATGTAATATGTCCCAATTAAGGGGTATTGAGCCAATATTAGGGCTTAACAAGTAATGCTATTGCGGAATAACACTTATATAATATGCATTTTAATGAATTCAAATGCATTAACACAGAGTAAGCACATAATTATTGCTAGCATAAATAATCAATGGAATTAACAATAATTCATATGTGCAATAGAACACATGCTAATCATGCAAGCATCACAGACATACATAACATACTATTACGCACAAACTGATACTTATCTTTGAGATTGCATGATGGTAACACACCAACTGTGTGTAGACCTTCCATGAACCTCCTATCCTTAGACCGCGCTGCTCATCACTCTCAGCAGTAGGTCACAGACGAGATGGGACAAAGATCCACCAAGCAAGTGATTCCTAGGCTAGGAAATCTCAATAAGGCAATCACACAGTTGAAGAGGAAGGTTTCTTTCCCAGGAGCCACTTATGCCCACTGCTCACAGAATCTCATTCCCCACATTCCTGTCCCACCCTAGGAGTATACACCTTCACTGTCACCGAGACATTCCTTCAGCTACTAAACTTCCCTTGCCTTGGGCTTCAGCAACAGAGTGGACTGAAATTCTCTGAGCTCTGTGGAAGCTACAAGACCCCTTCCAGGAGTTCTCACTTCCACTGCACGCTCTCTCACCTGGAGAGAGTCGCTCACAGTCTTGGAAACCTATTTTCCTCAACTCAGTTTCCAACACAGTTAGACAACCACGAGGCTCATCATGAACATACACTGGCCAGCAAGCCACACACAATCAAGAACTTCGCAACTGCAACAACCAACTGGGAAAACAGACACAGGCTTCCCAAAACTAGTGATAGACAAACACTACAATATAGAAAGGCTCAACAATTACAGGACATTCTAGTTTCCCAACTAGAAATAAAGGACAGAATCATGGATCTGGTTTCAGATATGTGTAAGGTGTACAAATATTCCACACAAAGACTTCCACGGCTGACATAGCCTCACCCCTTGCCTCAGTAAAATGCCTCTGCGCTGACCTCCCGATCTGTAAGGATCATTCAAAGTTCACCCTCGAGCCAGACTGGCTCCTTCAATTCTCCCCTAGAATCTTTGTTTAAATTTGACCCACAGGTCTTTTTCAGCACCTTACAGCCTTTAGGCCCGATCCCCTCTCTGTTCACAATAGAAATTCACAATCGGGTTTCAAGGTTTTCCAATCCCTAATGTCACAAACACTTGCTTCCTCAAATTCCTGATTTCCGATATCACGATGCACTCCCTTTGTGCTTTAGCCCGTCCTGGCTATGTCCCTAGTCCACGCGACCTCCTCTTATATGACTGCAATCATACCTCTTATCGGGATTCAGGGTTTCGAATGTCAAAATTTATTAAACTTCTTGTCCATGGAATCCCCGATTTCCCGATTCTCAGTTTTCCGATTAATGACTCTTCATTTCGGGAAATTTCCCAAAATCTTTGATCTCGGCCACACGTCCTCAAGGATGGACGATCCTCGCCGCTTCGGGGTTTTCACCATGGAAAATCTCGATGCCTCATTATGACGATATGATGTCAACTGGGTCCCACACAGAGCTCTCCTTTTTTCGAAAAATCGGACTTCGTGATTCCAAAATGCAAGTCTTCCTTGTCTCCAGGACTCACGAAATGTTGATCCCCAACTTTCTTCGGATCTCCGACACACGTCCCAAGTGGATGGACGGTTCAGATTAAATCTCAAACTTCGCCAACTGCAAAGCCAAAAGACTCACTTATGTGAGTCCCAATGATCGAAATTTCGATGGGCTTCTGATCTCGCCAACGTGTCCCAACTGATGGAAGGCTCCAATCGTATACGGGTTTTCTAACACAGATTTTCTGATCTCTTGCTCACAGAATTTCCGATTTGCCGAGTCCTGAAACTTCGATGGAGTCTTCCCTTTTGGGACTTTTCTCAAGATCTTAGATCTTCGCCACACGTCCCCTCAAAATGGATGGCCTATATTCAACCTCAGGATTTCAAGACTTTTGATGCCTCGATGACACGATTTCTTTGTCAACTTAGAACCCCAGTCGCCGAAATGCCAACGGGCACTCAATTATCGCCACCTGTCTCCTCAGGATGGATGGCTCAGATTGATTCCAGGATTTTCACTATGAAAATTCTCGATCACTCATCCTCGTGACTACCGATTTCATGAATGCTGAAATTCTGATGGCCACGCCTCTCGTTGGAACTTTCCTCCTCCCGTTCACGAAGCTTAAACTCCGTGCAACTCCTGGTCAATCCAACGGCTGATGGATATCTATGTAAATATCTGACGGCCCTCAACCTCCTGAACTTGAAATCTGGACGCAACCGTAACCTCCTCACTTCTCTGGCAGATCTGACGGCTGGCGAGATTTCACAAATCCTCTCCATAAGATTATGACCGTCTGTCTCTCCTCTTTGATAATTTCTCCAAATGATCTGAGTGTTCCTCCCCAACTTCTTCGCCACGACGCAAACTTACAACACCTTTCTTAATACTTCCAGTCACAACTTCTTTGCACTATCCTTAAATGGATTAGAAGGCCTTATCCCTCCTGAGCTTTCTCACAACTCTGAGGTTTAAAGAAGATTCTTACGCGCACTCCTTGCGGCAACCTTTGGATACTTTCAAATGTTGAATACTTCAACTTCTGTACACACCTGCAGCAACAATCCAATGATATTTTGCTCAGGTTCGCAACCCTAGGACTCTCCTTGGCCTGCGCACTCCTTGCACGGCTCCTGTGCCCAACTGCACTCTGAGGAAATGAGAACAAAAGCTACCTCTCCTGAGCTTTCAGAGACAACCCTCTGAACTCCTTGTCGACACACTACTTGTGGAAAAATTCAGCTGCACTCCTTGCAGGAATCTTGCTCATATAGAGAAACAATTGAAACTCATTCTCCTTACTCTTCCTCTCTCATATTTCAAACATTCAACAAGAAATCATTCATACATAGCATAAAATCAACTTCATGATAGAAATAATAAGCCCTTCATGAACATAACATTCAAAGATGCATACACAGAGAATATGTGAACACCATGAGTCTGAATCACAACTTTCTTTATATAAATTCAAAACTTTTGTACATGGAGTCTACTACATAGCTCTCTGCTTCTCTCCCTATTCTCTCTTCTCTATTCATGCTTCCATCATGTTACAATGCACAATGAGGGTGTCTATATCCGGTTCCCGTTTCCCTCTTTCCTTCTAAAACTGTCTAATCTAGAAATGAATTCTACCTACTTCCATTAACTCCTATAAATGTCATCTATCTACTAAGGACGAGATCAGTCACTCAAGGTCCATTTACATTATACAAGTGCACTTCTTCTTAATAACTTCATTTAAGATTACGCATCAACTTCAAGGAAATTTCAAAATTTGCGCTAGCTTGTCCAGCTGTATTTTGCTTCCACGCTGGTTCACTTGATGTTGGCGATGCTCCTGCATCATACTCGCTCGCTTGAAAATTTTTCATGGGATCCTGTCCATGAGCTCTCGGATGGTCTGTCCATGCTTCTGAATCTCTACTTCATTCTCCTAGCTAACATCTTCAACTGGATGGCCCTACCACTTGACCAAATATTCAAAGTATTCTTTCCATCTGGTCTTCTTACCAATTCTTTTATCCAGTATGCTTTCCATCTATGGTGCCTCTGCAACTAGCATTTGTTTTTGCCACTGAACCTATGATTGTTCATAACCTATTCCTACTTCCTCAACTTTGTATGGGTACAAATCTAAGACATTGAATATTGGATAAATTCCGATCCCATCGGGTAATTCAATCTCATAAGCATTGTCCCCAAATTTTTCCAAGACCCTACATGGTCCAATTTTCTTCATCTTCAGTTTGTTATATGTTCCTCTCAGGAACCTTTCTTTCCTTAAATGTGCCAGAATTAAATCACCAACTTCAAACTGAAGTTGTGTTATGTGTTGATCTTCTCTACACTTATACTCCTGGCTTGAACTTTGCAATCGCTCCTTCACCTTGTTGTGAAGTTCCTTCATCGTTTTCGTGAAATTTTCTGCACTAGAACTCCTAGTCGCATTCTGTTCTAAATCTCTCATTTCAGAAATTCCCCTCGGTTGTATTCCATAGACAATCTAAAATGGACTTTTCCCTGTGCTTCTATTAACTAAATCGTTATACGCAAACTCTGGCTGTAGTAATATGTGGTCCCACTAGATGTGGTGCTCTGTCACTAAGCTTCTCAGCAAGTCTCCCAGACTTCTGTTCACTACTTCTTTCTGTCCATCCATCTGAGGATGATAAGCTGAAATAAACAACAAGTTAGTTCCTAGCTTCTTCCATAAGGTCCTCCAAAAATTCCCTATGAACTTAGTATCTCGATCTGAAACTATACTCCTTGGAAAACCATGAAGTCGAATGAATTCTTTGAAAAACAGATTTTCAATGTGAGTTGCATCACTGGTCTTCTGACATGGAATGAAGTGTGCCATTTTGGAAAATCTATCCACCACCACAAAGATTGAATCACAACCTCTTTGTGTTCTTGGCAACCCCAACACAAAATCCATGATGATTGCATCCCATGACCTCTCTGGTATGGGCAATGGTTGATAAAACCCTACATTCTGTTTTCTTCCCTTCGAATACTGGCAAATTCTGCATCTGTCCACGAACCTCTTGACATCTGCTCGCATTCCCAACCAAAAATACGACTCATTCAACTTTGCGAATGTCTTATCATGACCAAAATGTCCTGCTAATCCTCCACTATGTTTCTCCTTCAGCAGATTCTCCCTCATGGAGCACTTTGGAATACAAAGTTGATTGCCCTTAAACAACAGTCCTTCTTGGATCATTTACTCTACCCATTGGATCCTATCTCTGAGAACTGGATTCTTAGTTGCTTCATATGCTTCCTTGAAATCCTGACCATCTGCGTACATGTCCCTGAGATCATCAAAACCCAACGTCTTGATTTTGAACTCCTGCAACAACGAACACTTCTTGCTCAAAGCATCAACAACTTTGTTAGTAGTACCAGAAATATGTTTAATTACAAAAGTGAAATTTTGCATATACTCAACCCATTTAACACGTCTCTGATTCAATTTCTCCTATTGAGTCACAAATTGTAATGAATGATTGTCACTATATAAGACAAACTCTTTCGGGATCAAGTAATGCCTCCATTTCTTTAATGCATGTATGATAGCATAAAACTCTTTATCATAAGTGGAGTATTTTACTTCCACTTCATTCAGCTTCTCGCTGAAGTATGCGATTGGCCTGTCTTCCTAACTTAAGACTGACCCGATTGCAAATCCACTTGCATTGCATTTTACTTGAAAGGTCTTTCGGAAATCAGGAAACACCAGAATTGGTTGTTTTGTAATTTTCCTTTTCAATAGATTAAAACTCTTCTCAGCCTCTTCTATCCAGTGAAAAGACTTGTGTCTTTTCTTCACTATGTCCATCATTGCTATGCTAATTCCACTGAAATTCCTGATGAACTTTCGGTAGAAACTATCCAATCCGTGAAAACTTCTCACCTCAAATATGTTCTTCGGTGATGGCTAATTCTTGATCACTTCCACCTTATCTGGATCCATCCTTAATTTGTTTATAGAAATAAAAAATCCCAAGTAAATGAGTTATGTCTTCATGAATGAGGATTTATTCATGTTTATGAGCAACTTCTCTTGTTGTAACCTCTTCATCACTGTATCCAAATGCTTCAAATGCTCCGCTACTGTTTTACTGAAAACCAATATGTCATCTAAATACACAATGACAAATTTTTCGATGAACTGCTTCAGGACTTCGTTCATCAACCTCATGAAGGTACTTGGTGCATTTGTTAAGCCAAACATAATAACAAGCCATTCATACAACCCTTCATTTGTTTTGAAGGTTGTTTTCCATTCATCACCTTCCCTCATGCAAATCTGGTGATAACCACTTTTCAAATCGATCTTCGAAAAATATTTTGCTCCACTTAAGAAATCCATCAAATCATCCATCCTGGGCAATGGAAATATATACTTGATGGTTATATTATTGATCACCCTTGAGTTAGTACACATCCTCCAGCCTCCATATTTCTTCGGACTGAGTACTGTTGGAACAACACATGGAGTCAAGCTTTCCCTGACCAAACCTTTGTCCAACAACTCCTGGATTTACCTTTTAACCTCTTCATTCTCTTGCGGCATTAGTTTGTACGTGGCTTTGTTTGGTAAACTGGCTCCTAGTATGAGATCAATATGATGACTCACACTCCTGATCGGTGGCAATGAATGAGGGAATTCATCCACTACTATATCAGCGAACTCTTCCAGTAGTTCCTGAATTTCTTCTGGTAAATCATCCACTCTTGTGCTAATCAAAACAATTCTAGGCTTTCTGACCACAAAGAATTATGGATCTTCCTTCTTCTTAACCTCTGTAAGAAGTTCCTTCCCACTCTTGAGAAGTATAGTGTTTCTTACTTCCGGTTTCACTTCCTTATCCTTGATAGGAAGAAACATATGGGTTATCCAATTTTTCTCTAAGGTGTATGTGTTCATCCTCCCATCGTGAATCACATTTTTGTCATATTGCCATGGTCTACCGAGCAATAAATGAAAAACATCCATAGGAATAACATCACAGAGTATCTTATCATTATATCCTCCTATCTTAAACTCAACTAAACATTGTTTAGTGACATTTACCTGATGTTTCTTTTCTACCATCTCGGTTGAGACGATATTATCTATGCTTCCACTGTCCACAATGACCTTGCATACCCTATCCTTGGTTTTGCAAGCAGTTCAAAAAAGTCTTTTCCTTTGGGCTGAGCTCTCCACCTCCTTCTCGGGTGTCAAAAGAACCTTTCTCATCATCAGTGATCTTCCACCTTCAGTATCCTCTTCCTCAACATCTCGCCTCTATGCTTTGGTGATGTGAGTCTCTCCACTCTCTTTATTTTTATTAGGACACTCATAAGACTTGTGCCCATTCTTTCCACATGTGAAGCATTTTATCACTCCACCTCTTCCTCTTCCTCTACCTCTAGTATGAGGAAAAGTATTATTATCAGCATAACCTCCTCTTTTCTCAGTATGTTGTCCTCTTTGTTCAACATATTTCCCTCACTGTGAACTTCCACCCCTCTCAATTCAATTCTAAGGTTTCTTCCAGTCTTCCTTAGGCTTCTGATTTTTATCTTGGACACCTAATTTTCCCCTGGCTTGACTTCTGCCTCGGCCTCTCTGAATCTTCTTTCGGCTCAGCTTCTCTTCCACTTTCAGAGCCATCTGATAAGCATCTTTCACCGTTCAGATGGTTACCATGCTCATCTCATCCTGAATGTCATATCTTAGACCATTCATGTACTTGGCAACCTTTTCATCATCGCTCTCTCGATGACCTGCCCTGATGTTTAGCCTGTAGAATTCTTCAGTATATTCCTTTACTGTCATCATCTTCTGTCTCAGGTTTTGCATCCTCTTGAACAGAGGAATTTGATAATACTTGGGGATGAATTTTGCCTTCATCTTTGCAATCATCCTGTCCCAACTCTTGATTTTCTGCTTTCCCTTGCAACATCTGTCAGCTTGTAGTTCATCCCACCACAATGCTGCATGTCCCTTTAATCTCGTGACATCATGCTTGACTTTTTTTTCTTCTTTGACATCTTCATAGTCAAAGTATGTGTCTAGAGCTCTAATCCAATCTAGAAGCTCCTCTGCATCCAAGTTTCCCTCATAAATTGGAATGTCCATTTTCGCTCTTGCACCCATTCTTGCAATAGCCTTGATTAAACGCTCATTTGATGCATCTTCGGCCACAACTTCTTCTTCATGTTCAACCTCAATCTCAATTTCCAAATCACTTAGATCCCCAGCACTGACTGTGAGTCTTTGTGCTATCTCCATGTATTCGATTTTGGCTCGTAGATCACGCATCTCTCTTTCCATTTCTAGATTTTGCATCTGTCTACCTCTTCTTCTAGGCATTTCCCTTTCCTTTTCGGGATTGGGTGATTGTCTATCCCTTCTTCTAGGCGGCATGGTGAATTTTCTTCTTCCCTGCTATAGAAAGCAAAGAACCTTTCTGTGCTCTGATACCAAACTGACGTAGCCTCACCCCTTGCCTCGGCAAAAGGCCTCTGCGCTGACCTCCCGGTCTTGAAGGATCGTTCAAAGTTCACCCTCGAGCCGGAGTGTATCCTTCGATTCTCCCCTGGAATCTTTATTTAAACTTGACCCACAAGTATTTTTCGACACCTTACAGCCTTTAGGCCCAATCCCCTCTCCGTTCACAACAGAAAGTCACAATCGGGTTTCGGGGTTTTCCAATTCTCGATGTCATAAACACTTGCTTCCTCGAATTCCCGATTTCTGATATCATGATGTGCTCCCTTTGTGCTTTAGCCCCTCCTGGCTATGTCCCTAGTCCACGTGACTTCCTCTTATATGACCGCAGTCATACCTCTTATCGGGATGTTTCAAATGTCGAAATGTATTAAACTTCTTGTCCACGGAATCCTCGATTTATCGATTCTCGGTTTTTTGATTAATGACTCTTCCTTTCAGGAAATTTTCCAAAAGCTTCGATCTCGGCCACACATCCTCAAGGATGGACGGTCCTCGCCGCTTCGGGGTTTTCACTGTGGAAATTCCTGATGCCTCGTTATGACGATATGAAATCAACTGGGTCCCACACGGAGCTCTCCTTTTTGCCGAAAATCGGACTTCGCGATTCCAAAATGCAAGTCCTCCTTTTCTCCAGGACTCATGAAATGTCGATCCCCGACTTTCTTTGGATCTC
Organism: Picea engelmannii; assembly: GCA_009831015.1. NCBI lineage: Eukaryota > Viridiplantae > Streptophyta > Pinopsida > Pinales > Pinaceae > Picea > Picea engelmannii. Next base: position 142,930 of record ML782314.1, on the reverse strand, counting down.
CGACACACATCCAAACTAGATGGACGGTTCAGATTAAATCTCAGACTTCGCCAACTGCAAAGCCAAAACACTCACTTATGTGAGTCCCAATGATCCAAATGTCGATGGGCTTCCGATCTCACCCACGTGTCCCAACTAATGGATGGCTCTGATCATCTATGGGTTTTCCAACACGGATTTTCCAATCTCTTTCTCATAGAACTTTCGATTTGCCGAGTCCCAAAACTCCGATGGAGTCTTCCCTTTCGGGACTTTTCTCGAGATCTTAGATCTTCACCACGCATCCCCTCAAAATGGATGGCCCAGATTCAACCTCAGGATTTCGATACTTTCGATGCCCTGATGACATGATTTCTTTGTCAACTTAGAACCCCGATCGCCGAAATGCCGATGGACACTCGATTATTTCCACCCGTCTCCTCAGGATGAACTACTCAGATTGATTCCAAGATTTTCACTATGAAAATTCCCGATCATTCATCCTCGTGACTCCCGATTTCATGAATGCCAAAATTTCGATGGCCACACCTCTTGTTGGAACTTTCCTCCTCCCGTTCATGAAGCTTAAACTCCGTGCAACTCCTGGTCAATCCAATGGGTGAGGAAAATCTATGTAAATATCCGACGGCCCACAACCTCCTGAACTTGAACTCTGGATGCAACCGTAACCTCCTCGCTTCTCTGGCAGATTTGATGGTTGGTGGGATTTCGCAAATCCTCTCCACAAGATTCTGACCATCTGTCTCCCCCCTTTGATAATTTCTCTGAATGATCTGAGTGTTCCTCCCCAACTTCTTCGCCATGGCGCAAACTTACGATGCCTTTCTTAATACTTCCAGTCGCAACTTATTTGCACTATCTTTAAATCGATTAGAAGGCCTTATCCCTCCTGAGCTTTCTCACAACTCTGAAGTTTAAAGAATATTCTTATGCTCACTCCTTGTGGCAACCTTCGGATACTTTCAAATTATACTTCAACTTCTGCGCACACCTGCAACAACAATCCTACAATATTTTGCTCAGGTTCGCAACCCTGGGACTCTTCTTGGCCTGCGCACTCCTTGCATGGATCCTATGACCAATTGCACTCTGAGGAAATGAGAACAAAATCTACCTCTCTTGAGATTTCAGAGACAACCCTCTGAACTCCTTGTCGACGCACTCCTTGCAAACAAATTCAACTGCACTCCTTGCAGGAATCTTTCTCAGATAGAGAAACAATTGAAACTCATTCTCCTTACTCTTCCTCTCTTAGATTTCAAACATTCAACAAGAAATCATTCATACATAGCATAAAATCAATTGCATGATAGAAATAATAATCCCTTCATGAACATAACATTCAAAGAAGCATACACAGAGAATATGTGAACACCATGAGTCTGAATCACAACTTTCTTTATATAAATTCAGAACTTCTGTACATGGAGTATGCTACACAGCTCTCTGCTTCTCTCCCTATGCTCTCTTCTCTATTCATGCTTCCATCATGTTACAATGCACAATGAGGGTGTCTATATCCCGTTTCCCTCTTTGCTTCTAAAACTGTCTAATCTAGAATTGAATTCTACCTACTTGCATTAACTCCTATAAATGCCTTCTATCTACTAAGGACAAGAGTAGTCGCTCAAGGTCCATTTACATTATACAAGTGCACTTCTTCTTAATGATTTCATTTAAGATTGTGCATCAACTTCAAGGAAATTTCAAAATTTGCGCTGGCTTGTCCAGCTGTCTTTTTCTTCCACGTTGGTTCACTTGATGTTGGCAATGTTCCTACATTAACGGTTCAGGTGAAGGATCCAACACAAAACACCAAAAAACAGAGGTCGATGATGGGAAACCATGAGTTTATATGGAGTATGGAGAATGGGAGGTCGAACCCCCAACATGTCACCCATAAAGCATGCTCCTCCTCCTTGGGAGTCACATGTCCTTCTAAGAACTTAGGATATAACATAATTTTCACATGGTTTTGGAATAATAATAAAATATTGTTCTGAAGGACTTAAGCTCCTAAGCTTATCCTTTCTCCCAACATTTCAACCCCCTCTCCCTTACCCAGGCTTTGTGGAATCTTAGTCCCCCATCACTCATTCATTATAGTTTGTGCACACGTAGAGATGTTTTTATATTAATAATGTGCATCATTACATGTACAAAATCAGGCTCCTAGCCTTCACCCCTTAGGCTCTCTAGCCTAATAAACACATAATCCCACTAGCTTATATAAACTTGGCTCACCAGCCTATAAACATACTTATAATTCATAATGCAATTGGGGCACAACCTTGGGGTATTACACATACTAAGGATTATAAATAAATAATAACTAGTAGGTGGGACCCCTTGTGACTCCCATTTAGCTCTTAACAATTATAACATAACTAGTCAATTAAATAAGAACATCTCTCCTTGTGACTTCCATTATCACATAAACATTTGACAATTTATCTAATTTATAACTGACATTGTTTTAAAAAATGCATTACTTATATATCCAAAAATAAAACATGTTGTCCAAAAATTTCTAAAGTCAACTGTCATCAACAATAGATAAAATAAAACCTCAAAATCCATATTTCCCATTGTGAGATGCAATTTTTCATTGATTGTTGTTGTGACCCTTCAATTTTATTGAATTTGCCTTTGGCTATGCTGATCCTGTAGGCCTAATATCATTGATCACTTGAGAACAATCGTCCCTTAAATGCATCCGGGAAGACACAAATTTGTCAGAGCCATTGGAGGGTGAGGACGGGAGAGAAATGGATTTTCCTTTGTCAAGGGCATGGTGAGCATTGGTTTTAAACCTTTTTCTAGCATGAGAGGACTAAATTAGTGAGTGGAAAGGTGCATCTTGGGAAATCTGATTAATCGGCAGGGGAGCATGCAAGGACAAATTAGGCCAGCCACGATGTTGGGAGACTATCGACTGGACAATTTCTTGCCATCTATCATTTTTGGGAACCTTAGGTTGCAATGAGAGATGAGGGGGCATGGGAATACCAGGGGCTTGTGGAGCTTATAAAGGATGCCTTTCAGGCCTAGGTTGGACCATTCCTTACCCAATCCAATTGAAAATCTTTACCTCAAACAATTGGCCTAGCTCTTGCGAGTCAACATCAAAGTGTATGGAGAACCTTGGCCTTGTTGGGCCTTTGTTCCAATTACCTCTCCCTCGGTTGCCTCTGCCATGGCTACCTTGGCTAAAAGAACTCATTCTTGCATGCATGATTGATTAGAAAATAGTCCTTTGAACAACCATACATTATAACTCTTTAAAAATATGAAATATATTTTGGCTTAGCAACATATCATGCTCATGCAATCCAATCCATATAAATTTTTTAACTGTTGTCAATGAGAAGGGGATGAACAAAAGGTCCTGGCATATGCGAGGGGCTTCTATTAAGTGAAAAAAATGATAAAATGGGGGGGAAAGAAACATAATTACTTCTCAAAGACCACAACAATCAACTGTAATGCAACCCAAAATAACACCACTATAATCCAACAACTTTAAACTACTTCAATACATAATTTTTCTAGACTGTAATTAATTTTAGAACAGGGAGTGAAAAATTAATGTGGGAAGGCGAGGGGGCTGTAATTAGCAATAAGAGAAATAATGGTAGGGAAGGAGAGTGATTGTTGTTCATAAAATTAATTCAGTGATCCATAAAACCATTCTTCAAAAGGAAACACACCAACCAAATGACCACTGAGACCCCAAACAATTACTGTGTACCGTCCAAACAACTCTGTGCATTAACTTGTTCATTGTTGTAATCAAATATTTGAGATAGTATCATCAAAACAAGACGGTACGCATTCCACAATAGCATGTAGGGGAGCTCCGCTCCTCTCATTTATCCATTTAATATTTCCAAACAATTCCCAAATGCATAAACAATAAACTATTTCCACTCTTTTCAGCATCAAAATCAACCACTGCCCACGAATTATTCCAATCATCAAATATAAACTCACATGTCGTGCTCGATTGTGTCTTTCAATCATTTAATAATTGAATTGCAATGAAATTATATTGGCATAGCACCAATGCTTATCACTATTAAAAAACATGGTATAAATTTAACATACATAGTGGATAGTCGACACCACAATTCATATCCAAATTGCAAGATCCTAACTTGCCATTTAAACACACAGACAACAATCACCAATTCAACTCACGCTATGCCGTGGGATACAAAAAACAATTCAACCAAACACAAGTGTATTTTTGTGACTGTATAAGTCCAATTTTCTTTGACTCTAAACATTCAAAATGTTGGGTTCTCCATTCAATACAATGAGGCGTCAACAACATCACAGATTTTTACAACACAAATCGATCAAATTGCAACAAAGCTATGTTAAAAAACCAGTGACCTTCTCTAATGGCGCAATCAATTAATATCGATAACAAACATAGTGTACAACCATTCCATAATCACCAGGATTTCAACATTCCCCTTTGAAAATTTTAAAACACACAATCATAGTATCATTAACTCAAGCTATCGTGTCGAGCTATCAATCCAATACAAGGAGGCAACAACCGTTTCTAAAATCAATCAAACTACAACAAAACCATACTGTGTAAAAACTTGTGCCCATCCTTGATGATGCAATCTAATAACCATAACATATACATTGGATGGAAATTCCATAGTCATCATGATTGTAATAACCCATTTAACAATTAAGAAAACACAGTCACAATAGTCATTAACTCATGTTGTAAGGACGCCACACATACCCACACATCACATATGAAGAAATGTTGTGACTTAATCAATTAAAAATAGCGTTGGTTTATCAATTAAATAAACACAAGGACAACGACTCTGTATTTGATCTAACAAATCATCCAATTAACCATGCTAAGCTTATCCATCCAATTATAATAACAATGGAAATGACTAGATACCAAAAACAACACCATTGTCACATAATCAATAGGGTGAGCCAGTAATCCACTCTGTCGACAATACAATACCAATCCATAACTACCAATAGTACAGGCGACATGCCATAATGATCTCTTCTATCAACACTTGGACTTGAGAAATCAAGGGTTTTATCTGTGGACCGACACAGAGAGGCTAGAGTCAACTCTTCTTGATTCTAAAAACCTATGATACCAATGGTGCAAACAAAAGAAATACCACAATTGACTTCATGGACATGGTGACAAATCTCGTGACAAGAGAAGCTATGAACAGAGGAGCAAGGCACCATTTGTTCCTTGTAACGATACTTAGCACACACAGGATATAACCCTCATGGATATCCCAGCCATCCAACTAACAACGTTGAGATGGAGCAGAGCCAGGAAGAAGGAACATAACCCATTGCATGACCAATAGTAGCAAGAACAACCCAATTCTCATGGTGAATAATGTGCAATGACGCAAGTCATTTCAAACCCATTAAACCCCATAAAATCCAAGACTGGGTATGGGACACAAATGCACGAAGACATCCAACCATTCTAGACTAGCGAAACCCTCCAACTAAAACCAGTAAGGATGACAGAAAGCCTTTATGGATTCTAATGCTTAGGACGACCAATAACATTGTGACTCCAAACATAATTGCAGTAAAATCCACCAACGATTCATTCCAAAAATCACAATTTTACACAGTTTCCACACTTAAGGAAAGAACAAATCCATACATTTGAGCCAATATCTATTTCATAACCAGACTAGACTCATGGATGGAAAAAAAAAATACATGCCTATAATCAAAGAACCTTAAAACGTGAGTTGGTTGAGTGGTTCTCCCTCTGCTTCAAAGTCGGAGCATAACCACAACAAACAAACTTGAAAAATAGATCGACTAGCGTGGTGACCAGTGGAAGGAGTAAGGGTGACGTGCAGTAAATTCATGTCACCTCCATCCCCAGTCCATTAATTCCTTAGTACATGCCAAAAAGCTTCTCATTAACTCAATTAATTAAACCATGTATCAAAACCATCACCTACCAAAACCAATAGCACGACCCATATCAAACTTATGCTATAACATAAATCACCACTTCATATAACTCAATCAAATTGCATAACTATTATCTTATTGCTAGGGATAACAACGACCATTTAAAATGCATGTAGAATAGTATATAGCATAGTTTAATTTCTTCCCTTTTCATTTGCTTATATTGATTTTTCCCTTTTCCAATTGCTCTTTAATATTATTACCAACATGTCTATTGTGCTAGTGTCAAAGTAACTAGTCCAGGAATAGATAGAAATAGTAGAATGGATAACATAGGCAATCGCAACATGCGATTAGAGCTTAGAACAAAACATAACATGTCGTACCCAACATTCACTTGTCGCACATAGAACCAACACATAATAAGCCTAATCCATCACCAATAAAATCTCATCAACCATGTAAGTAGTGTCAAATAGTGGCACAAACATCAAATAAGAGCCAAATATTATCTCCAATCTACAAGGGGTCCCACCTACTAGTATTATTTATCTTTAATAATAATAGGCTTTAACAACACTTTGCGGGCAAAACTTCGTTGCGATTTTAATCGTCAACAGGGGTACCAGTAGGAACCGAATAGGTTGAAAACCCATCGGGGTGGAATATTAAGTCGAAGTTGAGAATAACAGAATAAATGAAGAAAGGGAAAAAATAAAAGAAAATAAAAGAAATCTAAGAAATAAAGAAGTAAAAGATTAAGGGAAAAATCAAAATTAAGAAAAAAAGAAATAAGTCGGTTATTCAAATTAGGTACAAAACTATTTGACAAGTAGAAACTATATGAATAACTCAAACCAACAAATCATTCATTCATGCCAATATTAGAAGAGAACAAAGCTCGTGGTCAACATTAAAGTGCAAGAGAAATGAGATGCAGAAATATCGAGCAAGTTTAGTACCAAGATAAGATCTATGCCATTACTTAAAAATGTGGAAAATTCAACCAATTGAAAGTGAAGTACATCACCCAATTGAATGAGGAATTCATCAGTCAAAGTATGAATTCCAAAAATCAAGTGAGAAGGAAAGATATAAATGTTGGAAAATTAGTTTTCATTGATGTAAACCTTAGAAGAGTCCCTAAAGAAAATCCGAGAAGCCCCTAAAAGTGATGATGATTTGTCTACTTAAAGAATCCTTGAAGAGATTTGAAGGAGCCTTGACATAAGAATATGTAACTCCAAAGTGGTCCCCTTACTGAGTATCTCTTAAGCATATCCATTATGAGATTATATAACATGTGGTTGTTTCCACATGCCCACTTTGAGTTGTACACAAATGGAGCCTTGAAGGAGCCTTGAAGAAGAATCCCCTAAATCCAAGAGAAGAATCCCCTAAAGCCAAGTGAAGAAGCCCCTAAAACCAAGAAAAGTAGCCCCTAAAGTAAAGTAAAGAAGCCCCTAAGGTCGACCATCCTTAAGGAAGAGGTGGGACCCAAAATTTGTGACCCTTGGTAGTACCTCCTCGTGTGGAGAAGGCTCATATAAATTAGAGGAGCCTCATTCGGAATTTTGAACACACCAATTCGACCTAGCCAAGGATGAGAAGCGAATTTCCAAGGGAAGATGGAGTATTATGATGATTTGTTCTAGTATTTTTTATCCAGGAGGATCCATGAATGCTCACAGTCTACAAAGGTCTAGGAGGATCCAGAACATCCAGAAAGTTCGATAATGGTTGATAAATTCTCAAAATTTGGCAATCTCAAATTCTCTCAAAAACACCATAAATGAATAGAGCTTGGCGATAACTTTTCAACAAAGTCCAAATGAAGAAGTTATGAGTGTTCAAATAAAAATTCAAATAGGTAAAAGTCTAATTCAAAGGGGTAAAATGGTGATACATGTCACCACTGCAAGGGTGACACATGGCATGACCGTAAAGATGTTGTGGCCAAACCCCAATGTGCCACGTGGCCCGAACGTATGTTGATTGGGGAGATGAGTTGGCAGGTGACTCAACATCCATGCAATCCATGTGGATAATTCATATTATAACACATGGTAATGATGAGCCAATGGGAGGCCACCAAGTGGTGACATCCCATTGGCCTATAATGGTTAAGGTTGATTAAAATTATGGAGTCGAAGGGGATCGAATCGGAAACCTCCATAGCCTCCCAAAGGTCTAACAAAGACCCCATTATCATCACGTCATCACTTGTTACTTAACATATGTATATCAGAAATTATATTTAAATTGGAATTCAGATTTGAATAGGTGAAAAAAGGGTTGAGGAACAAAAGAACCAAGGGCCTAAGACCTCAACCCTAGACCTTGATTTATTTAATATACCATGTAACCCACACCTGATTTGCAGAAGGGATAAAAAACATATAAACGAATATATATCCATGGGGGTATGTTATATAACCATATATATGTTATTTATAATGTATAGTTACAACAAAATAACAAAAAAATGTTGAAATATATGGTGGTTAGTGGGGCTCCAACCTCCGACTTGATATATATAAAACTATGCCTTAACCAATCCACCCAAGGTGTGGGTTTTGTTATGGAAACCAACCACTTTATATTAATTTCCTACCACAAGTTTCGGAGAACAGTTAAGGGCATGTGCCCTATTTAATGGGCATGTAGAACGAGATTGTACATTACATTAATGCAAAGCTTATTCTCATAAGTTGTGCCCAAGGGTACCAAACTTGTGAGGCTACACCATAAAGCGTGTCAAAATATACCTTGACAAAATTTCAAGAATTTTATGCTCATTTTGAACAATTTTTCGCAAGGAATCCAATGATGCACTATGTTTTTGCATTTGAGGAACATGTAAAAAGGTCATTGTAAAATGAAAAAAGTTGATAATGAATAAAAAAATGTCTCTATTGGAAGTGGACTCGGAGAGGTAGCCCAATTTGGGTGAACTCCGTTTTCCAACTTGTGTATTTGATTTCATTATTGTTGTTCATTTCAAGCTCAATTATTTACAAGTCATTTGATCATTAAAGTTTATTCAGTTAGATAAGTTTTTCACATGTAATTTGCATACGGTCAAGTCATCATTTTATTTCAAATGTGAAGTATATATTTATTATGTATTAAAATATTAACGTTAGGTATCTAGAGAGGTAGTGGGGGGTACCCAACGAAAAATGTGGTTATGTATTATTAGTGGAGGCCATTCAATGTAACGTGGACTAGATCCACTATATTATTAAATAAGGCCCATTGTGGTAGTTAGATATAATAAATAGGATTTCTAGAAGATTAATTCTCTAGAATGTTGTTAGGTGGATGGTAGCCCTATTTAAAGGGGTTCAATAAATGTAATGAGATGAGTTGAGAAGTATTGTATTTGGAGAAATAGCACATCAGGAGGTTTCCCCCTCGAAGAGGCAAGTGAACATGAGATGATGCCTTCCATAATATGATCTACTAGATGGTGTTTCTCTACTCTAAGGGTTTGATAATAATAAAATTGTGGTTCTCTATATTTTTATCAGAATATTTGTGGTATTTTTGTAAGAAATTATTTGGTTCTTAACAATTGGTATCAGAGAACTTTCCTTCGCAGGAATTGTGGGCAATGTTTTTTTTTCTATTTTTACAGATTTTTTTTTCGGAGAAGAAAAAGAGGTTTGCGAAATTCTAGACATTTTATATATATTTATATGCAAAATTTACAGAAACTGGTTTTATATATGAGTTCCTCTTAGAAAAAAACCTAATTTAAAAAATAAATTTGTCCAAAACGGAGTCCGGGAAGTAAAGTTATTGACATTTTAAAAATTGTTATTTTAAGGGTTTTTCCTTGGACGACTGTGCAATTTTTTTGATTCCTGTAGCAGCTAGGGATGAATTTTCCAAAACAAATTACATATTTGAGTTCATCTTTAAAAAAAAATTATTTCAAAAAAAAAATAATCACCCAAATCAGATCTTTGGAAGTGACGATATAGCCAATTTAAAATCAACCAATTATGGAGGGACTGTAGAGCTCCTAACTTTTCATAAAGTGCTCATATTGTTACCATATTAGTCCATTAGATAAATAATTTTAAGATATTTCTTTTGGTATTTTATATGTGGTATCGCCAATGGATATTCGCTCCCGAATCATGGAATCCATCATGACAACATTTCAAGAAATCAAAGTTGAAATGGAAAATAATCAGGAGAAATATATTCAAGAGCTCAACATTGCAATACAAGGAAGGTGTATTATGCGTATCATCAGGGATGAATACAATCTAGAATCATATCCTTGGTATGATTTTGAGGTCGATTGTGATGATTGGTATATGGATAGTTTTCATTTATGCGACGACAACCACTTTCATATTTTATTTGATGACTCTACTCCAACTTCTATAGAGAACATCAATGTGACAAATTAGGAGCCAATTATGATTACCACTATCTAGTTTGCATATTCTCTATTGTTATTGTTCCTTTTAGATTCAACTTCGACCCTGTTCAACTATGTGGATGGATATGAAAATTACAATCCACATGATCAATGTAGACACTTATATCAACCACCTATTGAGTTCCAATATCTTCAGCATGGATTTCACATGAACACTTGGACATGGGACCCCAGTTTACAGTGGTTATTGGACTAAATCATAATGGTGGTTCACATTCTTACATGGGACCGTGGTTGTCCAGCCTAATTCTTCATTATGTTCCACACTTATCCATGGGACCCTGGTATATGGTTGTACACCCTCATAACAATCATTGAGGACAACGATTTCATAAGGGGGATGGAATGTTAGGTAGATATAGAGGTAGTGGGGGGTACGCAATGGAAACATGGTTATGTATTATTAGTGGAGTCCATTAAATGTAAGGTGGAATAGGTCCACTATATTATTAAATAAGCCCCACTATGGTAGTTAGATATAATAAATAGGCTTTCTAGAATATTAATTGTCTATAATTTTGTTAGGTGGTCGGTAGCACTATATAAAGGGGTTCAAGAAATGTAATGAGATGAGTTGAGAAGTATTGTATTTGGAGTAGTATCTCATTAGGTGGTTTCCCCCTCAAAGAGGCAATTGAATAGTAGAGGACCTCTTCGATAATAGAATCCATTGTATGGTGTTTCCCTACTATAAGAGTTTGATAATAATAAAAGTGTGGTTCTTCTATATTGTTCTTTGAATATTTGTGGCATTTGTGTATGCAAGTATTTGGTTCTTAACAATTGGTATCAGAGAAATTTCCTTGCCAGGAATTGTGGGAAATGTTTTTTTTCTATTTTTGCAAAAAACAAATCAGAGAAGAAAAAGAGGTCTGCGACATTCTAGAAGTTTTTTGTATATTTATGTGCAAAATTTGTAGAAATTGGTTGTTGATCTGAATTCCTCTTAGAAAAACACCCAATTTAAAAAATAATTTGTCGAAAATGGAGTCCATGAAGTAAAGTTATCAAAATTTTAAAATCTATTATTTTCAGGGTTTTTCTGTAGACTACCGCACAATGTTTCTAATTCCTATAGCAGCTGGGGCCGAATTTTCCAAAACGAATTACAAATTTGAGTTTCTCTTTCAAAAAAGGTTGATTTCAAAAAAAAAAATTCTCCCAAATTGAAGCTCCAGAAGTGAAGATATAGCCAATCTAAAATCGACCGTTTTCTAGGGTCTTCATGACAACAGAGGGACTGCAGAGCTCCTGAATTTTCATAAGGTGGTCAGATTGTTACCAGATCAGTCCATTGGATAAATAATTTTAGGATATTTCTTTTGGTATTTTATATGTGGTATCTCCAATGGATATTCACTCTCGAATCATGGAAACCTTCATGAAAACATTTAAAGGAATCAAATTTGAAATGAAAAATACTCGAGAGAAATATATTTAAGAGCTTAACATTGCAATACAAGGAAGGTGTATTATGCAGACCATCAGGGATGGATACAATCTAGAAGCATACACTTGGTATGATTTTGAGGCCTATTGTGATGATTCGTATATGCATAGTTTTCATTTTGGGGATGACAACCACTTTCATATTTTATTTGATGACTCAACTCCACCCTCTATAGAGAACATCAATGTGACAAAAAAGGAGCCAATTATGACTACCAGTGTCCAGTTTGCATATTCTCTAGTGGTATTGTTCCTTCCAGATACAATTTCAACCATGTTTAACTACATGGATAAATATACATATTACGATCCACATGATCAGTGTAGACCTTTAGATCAACCACCTATTGAGTTGCAATATCTTCAGCATGGATTTCACATGAGAAATTGGATATGGGACCCCATTTTATAGTGGTTCTTGGACTACTTCATCATGGTGACTCACATTCTTACATATGACCATGGTGCTCCAACCTAATTATTCATTATGGTCCACACTTATCCATTGGACTCTAGCATATCATTGTACACTCTCATAACAAGCGTTAAGAACAATGCTTTCATAAGGGGGATGGAATGTTAGGTATATATAGAGGTAGTGGGGGGTGCCCAATGGAAACATGGTTATGTATTATTAGTGGAGGCCATTCAATGTAAGGTGGACTAGGTCCACTATATTATTAAACAAGGCCCACTATGGTAGTTAGATATAATAAATATGATTTCTAGAAGATTACTTCTCTAGAATGTTCTTAGGTGGTTGGTAGCACTATATAAAGGGGTTCAAGCAATGTAATTAGATGAGTTGAGAATTTTTTTATTTGGAGCAGTAGCTCATTATGAGGCTCCCCCCTCGAAGAGGCAACTGAAAAGGAGAGGATCCCTTCCATAATAGAATCCATTGTATGGTGTTTCCCTACTATAAGGGTTTGATAATAAAAAAGTGTGGTTGTTATATATTGTTCTCTGAATATTTGTGGTATTTTTGTATGCAAGTATTTGTTTCTTAACAATTGTTATAAGAGAACTTTCCTTGGAAGGAATTGTGGGCAATGTTTTTTTCTAAATTTGCAAAAAAATAATTTGAAGAAGAAAAAGAGGTCCACAACATTCCAGAAGTCTTTTTGTATATTTATGTGAAAAATTTGTAGAAACTGGTTGTAGATATGAATTTCTCTCAGAAAAACAACCAATTTAAAAAACAAATTCTTCAAAAATGGAGTCTGGGAAGTGAAGTTATCGACATTTTAAAATCTTTTATTTTCATGGTTTTTCTAGAGACGATCGCCCATTTTTTATAATTCTTGTAGTAGTAGGGGTTGAATTTTCTAAAATGAATTACAGATTTGATTTCCTCTTCAAGAAAGATTGATTTCAAAATAAAATAAAATAATCACCCAAATCGGAGCTCCGGAAGTGAAGATATAGACAACTTAAAATCGACCCATTTATAGGGTCTTCATGATGGTGGCAAGACTGCAGAGCTCCTAAATTTTCCTAAGGTGATAAGATTGTTACCATATTAGTCCATTGGATAAGGAATTTTAAGATATTTCTTTTGGTATTTTATATGTGGTATCTCTAATGGTATTCACTCTCGAATCATGGAAACCATCATGACAACATTTCAAGAATCAAAGTTGAAATGAAAAATACTTTGGAAAAATATATTCAAGAGCTCAACATTGCAATACAAGGAAGGTGTATTATGAATACCATCATGAATGAATACAATCTAGAAGTATATGCTTGGTATGATTTTGAGGCCGATTGTGATGATTCGTATATGGATAGTTTTCATTTTTGGGATGAAAACCACTTTCATATTTTATTTGATGACTCTACTCCACCTTCTATAGAGAACACAAATGTGACAAATTAGGAGCCATTTATGACTACCAGTGTCTATTTTGCATATCTTCCAGTGGTATTTTTCCTTCCCATGTTCAACTACGTGGATGGATCTGCATATTATGATCCACATGATTAGTGTAGACCTTTAGATCAACCACCTATTGAGTTCCAATATCTTCAGCATGGATTTAACATGAGCACTTGGACATGGGACCCTGATTTACAGTGGTCGTTGGACTACTTCATCATAGTGGTTCACATTCTTACATGGGACCATGGTATATGGTTGTACACCCTCATAACAATCGTTGAGGACAACACTTTCATCACGGGGATGGAATGTTAGGTAACTATATAGGTAGTGGGGTGTACCCAATGGAAATGTGGTTATGTATTATTAGTGAAGGCCATTCAATGTAAGGTTGACTAGGTCCACTATAATATTAAATAAGGCCCACTATGGTAGTTAGATATAATAAATAGGAGTTTTAGACGATTACTTATATAGAATGTTCTTAGGTGGTTGAAATCACTATAAAGGGGTTCAAGAAATGTAATTAGACGAGTTGAGACGTATTGTATTTGGATCAGTAGATCATTAAGAGGTTTCCCCCTTGAAGAGTCAAGTGAACAGGACATGATCACTTCCATAATAGGATCCATTGTATGGTGTTTCCCTGCCCTAAGGGTTTGATAATAATAAAAATGTGATTCTTCTATATTTTTCTTTGAATATTTGTGGGTATTTATGTATGCAAGTATTTGGTTCTTAACAATTAATAAACATCTAAGGATATTTCAGATCAGTTTTCATTAAAGGCCATATTAAAATTTTCAATATAATTTTTTTTCTAGAATGATTCAGATAATGAAATTTGGAGGTGTTTCAAAAGAGATAGTGAAATATCTTGGGTATGAATTTTAGGTCTTGAATCACTAAAGGTTTGGAGTTATACTCAGTGTAATTTGGGGTCTTTAAACTTGGTTTTCTTCTTCAAAATGAATCATCTTCCCATTTTTTCTATAACGTTTTCTCAGGTACAAGTCAAGGATAAAAAAATGGAGGAATTTCATTGAATATATTGAATAACATTGGGTACAAGTTTTAGATCTTGATACAGTTCATGTACGGATTTATACTTGTTGGAAGTTAGGGTTTGTGACTAATCCAAAAAGTAGTCCCAAAAAGGTGTTTGAAATAAAATGGTTATATCACAATATTGGTAGGTCCAAATTGAATTTTAATTTTTTCATTAGAAGGATAATAGATTCTAATATCTACGGTCCAAGTTTCAAAGTCAGAAACGGAAAATTGAGCTCATGGAGAATCTTACAAGTTTGTAGATTTGAGGTACAATTATGAGCAATTTTGTATTCAGATTTAAGAAGTGATTTTGGAATTGTATTTGAAGGTCGATTTGATCCTATATAATCATTTAAAATATTCCAAGAGGATTGGTGTCTCCTTATAGTAGGTGTTGATAAACTCAGGGAGTGGGTGCTTCCTTCAAGTTGGTGCTTGTAAAACCTTGAAACTACTTAAGAAAAGTTTGTGTGGTTTCTCCTACTTGGGTTTCCACTAAAAGATACATGTGCAATGTGTATGATTTTATGTGATGATGAATGATATGATTAATGTTTAATGTTTATGTAGTTCTTGAAGGTTAAATGTTTTTAAATAAATCTATACTTATTCACCACCCCCCCTCTCAGTATTCTTGAATATTCTAACAATTGGTATCAGAGCGGGTTCCTTCAAGAATAGTCTAACCAATGGAAGGAAGATAATGGATAAGCAAGGTGAATTTATAAAAAAATGGAACACCATTGTTTGATGGGAAAAATTATTCTTTTTGGAGCATAATAATGGGAGAATTTTTGTAGGAACATGGATTTGATGTTTGTCAAATTGTAGTAAATGGATACAATGCATCAAATTATCCCCCAATAGATAATGATAGTAAAAATATTAGTGAATATAATTCAAAGGATATAAATTTCATTCTAAGTGGTCTAACAAGTTCATAATTTTTTAAGGTTATGCATTGTGCTTCTACAAAGGAAATATGGGACAAGCTCAAGAATGTTTATGAAGAAGATTCTAAAGTCAAAGAGGCCAAGATTTAGAATTATAGAGGACAATTTGAACATAAGAGAATGAAGGAAGATAAGTATATTGCAACTTATTTTCTCCACGTTAATGAAATTGTGAATATTATAATAGGACTAGGAGAAAATATTGAAAATCCAATTATTTTCAAAAGATACTAAGATCTCTCCCAATGAGATTTGACCCTAAAATATCATCTCTAGAAGAAAGACAATATATGGCTACATTGAACATGCATGAATTACATGGAATAATTAAAATATATGAAGTGAGAACATAACAAGAAAATATGCAAAATGGAATCATCTTTCAAAGCATCCAAGAAGACAAGAAATAACAATCTATGGTCAAAACCATGCTCCAACAATAGTGATGATTCAGAAAATGAAGAAGAAGCCAACTTTGTGAGAAAGTGGAAAAGAGGAAACAGAAAGTACAAAGGTAAGATTCCTTTCAAATGCTTTAATTGTGGTAAAGTTGGCTATTTTACTTCCAAATGTCCTTATGCAAGGGTTTCAGAAAGTGATGAAGAATAAGTTCCTAAGAATGAAAAGAAATATAAAAAAATACACAAGGAAATAAATAAAGGAAGAATTTTAAAAAAGAAAAACCTTTAATTAAAAGACTATAGTTCCTTGCATGATTCAGATGATGATAATGAAAGTTACTCAAGAAGAGTACTCTTGATGGAATTAGAGACTCAAGAGGAAACTACTGAAAATAATGAAGGAAACTATGAAAAAGAAGGAGAAGATAATATTGAGGAAGAATTGATCAATGCCTTAAGTGATATAAGAATAAAAAGGAAGAGAAAAAAGTCTCTAAAAGAAGAGTTAAGTAAATTGAAGGAAGGTTTTCAAAACAGTAGCAAAAATTCTAAAGAATCCAAGTAGACTATCATAGATATAAGGATTCAGTTGGAAGAAGAGAAAGTGATTGAAGAACACTCAAGAGACAACTAGAAGAAAAGAACAAAATAATAGATAATCTGGAATCTGAAATAGTCTCACTAAGAAAGGAGCTACAAAAGAAGGACATCTAACTAAAATTTTTCAATAGCACCAAAATACTAGATGAAATCATCTACAATAAAAATCCATTCTATGAAAAGTATCGACTTGGATAAAAACAAAATAATGTTGATGAGGGTTCAAGCTCTATGATGACAGGAAATGAAGCAGAACAAATAAGCTATGCGATAGTATCAAGGGTTCCATCAAGAAATAAGAATGCAATCCTCTAAAGGAGAAAAAACAAAAACCATAAATACAGAAGAATCAAGAAGAGGATCGTGCATTAATAGGAACATGGAATAAGTAACCAACAATGAAGAAGACCTAAGAAGAATATAATGATTTCCTAAAAACAACACCAACTTGAAGACCACCCACACCCAGGTAACAAAATATTTTTCTTGGCTTGTGTTATTCTTGCAATAATTTTGGGCATAAAGACATCAATTCTAGATCCTATGCAAAGGGTAGAAACACCTAAAACAAAAGTATCTATTGTTGGAATACTAAGAGGGGGGTGAATCAATATGATCACTTTTACCACTTTTAACCAAAATATATAAAATTCAACTTTATCATCAATATATCATCATTGTATCATATATTATTACATTCAATATATCAACGGAATATAAACATAAGAAACATCACATCAAATACACAGTACACCAGATTTTACATGCTGGTGTACTACTCATGATTCCTCTTGAAAAAACTCTTTTTGGATAATATACATGCCTTGTTTTACTAGTTATCTCACGTACATAAGTGTGTTGCATGCTAGTTAGCCCAAATTTACCTCCAAAAGTTGCAAAGAATATAAAATTGCAAGGAATTCAGTGAATTTTACGGGTTATAGTGGGTTTCCCAACCTTGTAGCCCATCCCTAAACCAAATAACCATATTTTTCTCATATTAAAAGAGATCTTGGGGTTTCATTTGACAAGACAATCAGCCTAATAAGAAAACTATGCCAAAATCCCTTCCCCTTCTTAGCCCAAGTTTTGCATCCTTTTCTGAGTTTTGGCTTCATCCTTCCCCTCCAGCCCTTTCTCCTTATACAACTCTTTCTCCTGTCCCAAGTTATAAGTTGGTTGTGAGAAGCTAGCATGGGATTGACGCACTTGGAGCCACGATAGAGGATCCCAGACCTGGTTCATGGAGCAATTGTCGACAAAGGTTGTGATCCTTTTTATCTTGATATTGAATAAAAGAGTTCATTATTGTCCCAAAATATTATGTCTATATTATTTTATTGATTTATGCATTTATGAATATATCTCAATATTGAAAGTAATAAGTATATATTTCATACGTTGTCGCATTGTTTTCCTAAGTTTTTGCAAGTTATCTATGGGAGGAGACCCACAATATAAGAGGTTGCAAGAAGGAAAATATGTTTATGCCAACTACAAGGAATAATTGTGCACCCATTGACCCTCTTTCCTCTCTCTCATCATTCATTTTAGATAGTTTTGGGGTATATTAAGAGTAGAATTGTCTTTTAATGGAATTCAGTGCTCTGCCTGTACCCATACCCAGTATAGGGGGATTTTCCCCATAGAAATGTTTCTTTCAATCATATAGGGGAAAAACATAGAACTTGTAAAAGGAAGAAATAATATTTGAAGGTTGAGGAATGTGTTTTTTCCTTACAAGCCCAAAATATAAGTGTAGGATTAAACCACAATCCAAGACCTAATTGTGAGAAATAAATACTACACTAGCTAATTGCAAAAGAGAGAGATGAGAGAGAAAAATAGAACAAATATTCACACATAAGAGACTAAGAAACCAACTCTAATCAGAATGTCTTAATCCTTTATAATGAGTACAATATATAGGACTCTTTGCATGAGCAATAATGCACACTAGGTTGGGATTTCCATGTGCATGCTCAAGTAAAAAAGTAACTTCTTGCAATAGCAACAATTAACTAACGTCAAAAAGTTGTTAATAATAAGAGAAAGTAAAAAATATAGGTTTGAAATTAGTGAGAACTCTACATGAATTCAATATGCATTTGATAGTAGAAAAAATCTCCTAGATTAAGACCAGAGTCGAAGAATGGAACTAAAGTCTTAACTGAGTGACAATTTTCTAATTATGGAAAGTCACTAAATAAGTGAAGTGATTTAACTCCAAGTGTTAGATGGGTAATGTACACTACCATAGGAGGCCAATATTCTTACTAAAGTGTGTTATATGGCCATGAAATATTAAATATCTCCTAAAATTAAGAAAATAGGAATTATCTCCTAAAAAATAGTAATTTGCCTAATGGTGGATAAAAAATAGGAATTGGCCTAATGGTAGCTTAAAAATAGGAATTTTTTTAATGGTGGTTTATGGGCCCATGGTTTTTGAAACCCATGGTATTTTCCTATGGTATTACATATATGAATCCATTGGCTAAAAATAGACCTGTTATAAATATAGATGTTATAAATATTAGTCCTCCTAAATAGTAGTAAAAATGGAAAAAAATGAGTATGTCACTAAGTATGTAGTTGATAATGTACTCCAACACCCCCCATAAAATACAATCAGGGTGTGCACAATGATGAGTCTCCATAATAGGAAGCCATATTAGGTACTCATGTACAAGTATAAATGCATAAGAACTGAACAAAAGTGAGGTAAATAGGGAGAAACC
>ML782314.1:99832-123422 GCA_009831015.1 Picea engelmannii | reverse complement strand
ACCCCCCCCCCCCCACAAAATATGCCACTAATAAGAAAATAATTCGAACATGTTAAACTACTAATTTGATGTATCCCTCACTCCTAGAATGTCCCTCAATGTGAAAAAAGTTTTTTCGGTGAAAGTCTTTGTGAATATGTTTTCCACCTTCTCTGAAGATGGACAGAACTGTCAATCAATGAATCCATCCTAAATTTGTCCTCGAATAAAGTAAATATGAATCTCAATGTGCTTGGTACGTTGCCTTTGAACTGGGTCTCTACATAACTTGATATTACTCTAATTATCATGCCATATAACTATCGAATGATGAAAATGAACTCCCAACTCTATAAGAAAGTGTTGCAATGAAATAGGCTTAGTAGTAACATTCACTACACCCATGTACTCTGCCTCTGCTGAGGATAGACAAATGTTTTATTGTTTCTTACTTGACCAATAGATAGGTATTGATCCAAGGTAGACGACATATCTTGAATTGGACTTGTGATCAGTGCTCTCCCCTGCCCAATCTGAGCCTGTGTAACCAACGAGATCCAAGGAAGATCATGTTGCATAGTGTATACCAAAAATGGTAGGCCCCTTGACATGTCTAAGAATCCTCTTTGCTTCCTTCCAGTGAAGCTCATGAGGCTCATGCATGTACCTAGAAACTAATAAAACTACATATGATATGTCTAGTCGAGATTGTGTAAGGTAGATAAGACTCCCCACCAACTATCGCTATCTAGTACAATCAACCAAATGTGATGCATCAACATCCTCTAGTATAACCCCTGACTGAAATGGTGTTAGAGTTGGCTTGCAATTTGTCATTTGAAACCTGTCAAGTAGATATATGGCATACTTTTACTGAGACATATTGATTCTTTAATCATTCTAGATTATTTTAAGGCCAAGAAAGTAATGTAACAATCTTGTATCTATCATAGAAAACTTGTCATGCAAAGCAATCTTCACTGCGAAAATGGAGGAGGTCGAGCTCCCTATGATGAGTAAATAATCTACATTATATAAAACTATTAGTAGAATCGAATATTTTTTCCTCATAATATACATATTATGATCTGATCTACATCTAAGAAAACCTCTAGAGAGAATATAAGAGTTTGTTTTAGCATACCAAAATCCAGGTGATTGCTTAAGTCCGTACAATGACTTCCTCAACCTACAAACTAATGATCGATCTTGAAAATATCCCTCTAGATTATCCATATATATCTCCTCATTAATATATCCATGTAATAATGCATTATTCACATCCATATGGTGTGCCTCCCACTTTCTAGTTGTTGCAATAGCTAGAGCTAACCAAATGGAATCAATCTTGGCAACCGGTGAAAAAGTCTCCTCATAGTCAATTCCTTGTACATGTGAGAAACCTTTAGATACTAACTGAGCCTTATGATTTGTAATGTATCCATAAACATCCCTCATTGTCTTTAAAATACACTTACATCTAACAAGATTCATGTTGGAAGGTAGAGGAATCGACTCACATGTGTTGTTCTCTATCAGGGAATTGTACTCCTCTTTCATAGATTCTTCCCAATGGGGGTTACCTTCAGCCTGTGCATAATATTTATGGTATTATCCAAGTAACATATAATAATAAATAGGAATCAATGGCTCCATGGTATAAAAATATTGCAGAGGATCTACGAACTGAGATTTGGTTCTTCGTGGATTGGCAGGATCACCCACTAGATTACCTACTACCTAGAGAGTCTGTTGTGCACAATGTGGTCGATGCTATGGACCTAAAAATTATTGACACTGATCATAAATATATTATATATCATATTAATACATATTATTATAAATTTTATCGGAATAAGTCTCACGAAGTTCCGCAACTATTGGTAGTGGAGATGGAGGTGTCGATTGCTCCAAAAGTACCTGTGAAGGACCCTCTTGAAACTTAAAACTCCTTTGAATGAATAATGTATATGAAGTATTATATAATAAACTATATCCATTCACTCCCTATGTATATCCAACAAAAATACACTCCTACTCTTATCTTCCATAGATTTCCTCCTATCAGAAGGGATCCTAGCCCATGCATGGGAACCGAAAATTATGAAGTGAGTGACTTTCAGTTTCTTCCTGATCCAAGCCTCATATGGAGTGACTCTCTTGAATGATTTATGAGGAACTCTATTTTGAATGTAGGTTTCACATTTTATAAATTCAACCCATAAATGTGGAGGTAGTTCTCTAGCTTGCAACATATAGTTGACCATCTCTTTCAATGTCATGTTCTTTCTCTCTCCTATCCCATTTTGTTGTGGAGTATATGGAAATTTGTGTTGAAAATTTATACCTAATTATGAACAAATATTCTTGACATCCATATTCACATACTCTCCTCCATTTCATGTATGTATTATTAATGTTCTTCCCTATATGGTTCTCAACTAGATGCTTGAAATCTTTAAGACACTCAAAGACCTCAAATTTTAATTTGAAAAAGTAAACCCATGTATATCTCGAAAAATCATCAATGAAAGTAAGAAAATACTTATCTTTACTAATCGATGGGTGTGGGAAAGTGATGTAGACCTCCTATCCCTCTTAAGGGCTGTGTGACCTCCCGATCAGGATCTTTCGATTCCGGAGCTAAAATGGCTCCTCTGATTCCAAACTGGAACCCTTCGAATGAACACACAGGTCCCCCCACAAATTATCAGTTGACTTTTCCAAGCGTCAAGCATGAGCTCCCACAACACACGAACAAGAGCTATGACCTCTGGCTAGGCTTAGGTTCTAGCGCCTATTCCTTTAGATTTTGCATTTTGCGAAATCAGGGTACAAGGGGTATCCTTGCTCCTTGGAATCCCCGGTTGCCGAAATGATGAAATCTCGATGACCTAAGATCTATGGCTCATATCTCTCTCGGATCGACGACCACACTTATTTCATCATTTCACGTTTCACAAAATCAGGGTACAAGGGGTATCCTTGCTCCTTAGAATCCTCGATTGCCAAAATGCCGAAATCTTGATGACCAGAGATCTATGGCTCAGATCTCTCTCGGATCGACGACCATGCTTATTTCGGCATTTTGTGTTTTACGAAATCAGGGTACAAGGGGTATCCCTGCTCCTTGGAATCCCTAGTTACCGAAATGCCAAAATCTCGATGACCCAAGATCTATGGCTAAAATATCTCTTGGATCGATGACCATGCTTATTTCAGTGTTTCGTGTTTCATGAAATCAGGGTACAAGGGATATCCCTGCTCCTTGGAATCCCCAGTTGTCGAAATGTCGAAATCCCGATGACCCGAGATCTTCGATCCATGTCCAACCTCATTATTTCATTATTTCACGATCAGGGTTTTGGGAGAAAAGAACCTCTATCCCCGCTCCTTGGAATCCCCAATTGTCGAAATGCTTAAATATCTCGGCATTCAATCAACAACTCACAATAATCCCTAAGATCTACGGTTCATGTCCAACCTCGCTATTTCACTATTTTGCGATTTTGGGTTTTGGGAGACAAGTCCCTCTGTCCTTCCAACTTGCGATACCCAAAATCGCGATGTGGACCAATGGTCCAGATCTGCCTGTGATCGATGGTTTCTATTCCTCCTAAGATTTGGACATCAAGAAGCCCTCGCCGCTAACCTCCTCGCAACTCCACCTTATCCAACAGCTTGTGGGGTTTCGATGTTTCTCCTTGAGGAATTTACACCATCCATTCAGATCTTTGAGACTTGCCCTCGCCGCTAACCTCCTCACAGTTCCACCTTATCCAACGGATTGTGGGGTTTCGGCATTACTCCTTGAGAGATCTGCACCGTCCATTCAGATCTTCGAGATCTCACCTCCTGGATCTACGCAGTGTTAAAGCCTGTGCTCCTACCTCAAATCGAATGCCCTGTGGGATTATCCAACTTGATCCAATGCTCGACGATGTTCTTCCTCCTGATCTTTTACTCACTTCAGACTTAGAATATTTTCTAAGTCTTCGAAGACTCAGTCTTTGCTTCTTCCTAGGAGATGGATTTTTCTGGTCTCGATAACGCTTCTATGAAATGTTAAATCCTCTTGATCTTCGCCTTGTGTAGGCCTCAAATTCCCACGCACTCCTTGTGTATAAGGTATTTTGATAACTCGGATCCAAGGGGTTTCTCATAGAGAGATTCCTCATGATCTCCTGGTATTCTCTCCTCGCTCGATGCACACCTTGCAGAGCTTTAATGAAGAGAAACAATTGAAACTGGAAAACTCACAATCATCGTTTCATTCACTTGTTTATGGGACACAAGAATAACATAAAAAAAAGGAAAATGTAAACACAACTACAAAAGATGCATTTGGATCAATTTTCCCTCTGGTTATATTCACAAGTGCCCAATGGATACAAAATACATTCAAATTACCGTCACTCAAAAACTGAGATCTCCTACTAACTTGCAGTTGTCCCTTACAGCGAATTTCTCTTTGTGTTATAGCTAACCCCAACTGGGCATACAAACTTCTACTTAACTCAAAAATATTTCTAGGGTTTCCCCTAGCTACATGCCTACTTTAAAATTCATCCGATGATATATTAGTTCAGTCACATTCTAGAGCCATAGTGGAAACTCTTGCTCTGTTTATGATTTTCAAAATGTGCCTCAAAGGGTAAAATTCGGCACTGGTTCAAGAATTCCTCCAAAGGTAAATTCTGGCACTAAGTGAAGGCGGATTTCAAAATCAGTTGTAACTGCCCACATTGAAGTTCTGGAAGAACTCTCACGTGTTGAGTGGTCCTGCCTCTGTGTGCTTGTCAATGATGCTCCTACATCATACTCCCCTTGACAAAAATTCATGGACCCTTGTCCATGATCTCCTCTACTGACTTTCCCTTCTTTTGGATGGAATTTTCATTTTCCCAACTGGCATATTCTATTGGGTGTCCCTTCACATTGACCAAATATTCAAAATAAGTCTTCCTCCTGGTCTTCTTGCCAATCCTCTGATCAACAATTTTCTCCATCTGCGTATTTTCTACCACAAGCATCTGTTTCTCCCACTTAACTTTTCCTTGAGCTTCTGACCCTTCCGTTTCATCTTTCCTATATGTATATAGGTCTCAAACATTGAATATGGGTGAAATTCCCACACCATCTAGCAGCTCAATCTCATAGGCGTTTGCATCAAACTTCCTCAAGATCTTACAGGGTCCTATCATTTTCATCTTCAACTTGTTGTATGTTCCCCTAGGGAATATTTCCTTCCTGAGATGTGCTAAAACTTGATCTCCTACTTAAAATTGAAGTTCCATATGATGTTGATCATCTATGTGTTTGTATTTCTGATTAGAACTCTCTAACTATCCTTTGATATGGCTATGGAGTCTCTCCATCTCCGTAAAAAAATCCTCTGCTCCAGCGCTCCTGATCTCACCCCGTTCCAAGTCTCTCAACTCAGACACTCCCCTGGGTTGCATTCCATATAGTATTTGGAATGGGCTCCTTCTAGTGCTCCTGTTTGGTGAGTCATTGTATGAAAATTCTACTTATGGCATAATCTGATCCCACTGGTTATGATGTTCATTAACTAGACTCCTTAATAAATTTCCCAAAATTCTATTTACCACTTCAGTCTGCCCATCTGTTTGAGGGTGATAAGCTGAGCTGAAGGAAAAATTCATCCCCATCTTCTTCCAAAGTGTCCTCCAAAAGTGACTAACAAATTTTGTGTCTCTATCTAAGATAATTCTCCTGGGTAGGCTGTGAAGTCTCACAACTTCTTTGAAAAACAGATTTGTAACATGTGTTGCGTCACTGGTCTTCTGGCATGGGATGAAATGTGTCATCTTTGAAAATCTATCCACCACCACAAATATGGAATCAAATCCTCTTTGTGTTCTTGGCAATCCCAACACAAAATCCACGCTTATTGCATCCCAAGGCCTCTCTAGTATTGGCAATGGTTGATACAACCCAGTGTTCTGCCTTTTCCCCTTAGCATGTTGGCAGATTCTACATCTGTTCACAAACGTTATCACTTCTCTTCTCATACCTGGCCAATAGTATGAACTTCTCAGCTGTGAAAACGTTTTATTGTGGACGAAATTTCAGCAAATCCTCCACTATGCTTCTCCTTTAGAAGATTGTCCCTCATTGAGCATCTTGGTATGCACAATTGATTTCCTCTGAACAACAATCCTTCCTGAACCATATACTTTGTCCACTGACTTCTATCTCTCAACACAGGATTATCACCTGCCTCATATGCCTCCTTGAAATCTATATCATCATGATACATGTCCTTAAGGTGTTCAAACCCCAAGTTCTTCACCTAGAATTCCTGCATGATCAAACATCTCATGCTTAATGCATAAAAAACCTTGTTATAATTCCCAACAATATGCTTTATGACAAAAGTAAAAATTTTCATAAATTCAACCCATTTTGCATGCCTCTAATTCGGTTTTTCTTGTCGGGTTATGAATTGTAAATCTTGGTTATCACTATACAAGACAAACTCTTGCGGGACAAGATAATGCCTGCATTTCTTCAATGCTTAAATTATGTCATAGAACTCATGGTCGTATGTGGAGTATTTCCTCTTAGTATCATTCAAATTATCGCTGAAATAGGCAACATGTCGATTGTCCTGACTCAAAACTGCTCCTATTGCAACTCCACTTGTTCCCAAAATTCGGCAAGACCAGAATTGGTCGTTCAGTTATCTTCTCCTTTAGTATATTGAAGCTCCTTTCAGCCTCCTCTGTCCATTTAAAATATTTTTGCCGCTTCTTCACTGTATCCATCATGGGTGCACAAATCCCACTGAAGTCTCTAATGAACTTTCTATAAAAACTTGCTAAACCATGAACGCTCCTTACCTCGAACATGCTCCTTGGTGACGACCACTCCCTGATCACGTTCACCTTCTCTGGATCCATCTTTAGTTCATTCGAAGAGATCACGAAACCCAAATAAATGAGTTTTGTCTTCATAAAAAAGGACTTCTTCAAATTCATCATCAATTTCTCCTACTGTATCCTCCTCATTACTAGCGTTAGGTGCCTCAAATGCTCCTCTTTAGTCCCTCTAAATATCAATATATCGCCCAGATATACAACCATGAACTTACCAATGAAATCCTTTAGAATTTCATTCATTAGCCTAATAAAAGTGCTCGAGGCATTCGTCAAGCCAAATGGCATAACCAACCACTCATACAAACCTTCATTCATCTTAAAGGTTGTTTCCCACTCATCACCTTCTCTCATCCTGATCTGGTGATATCTAATTTTCAGATTTATCTTAGAAAAGAAATTTTCTCCACTTAAGCAATCCATTAAATCATCCATTCTCGGTAAAGGAAATCTATACCTGATGGTAACCTTGTTGATGGCTCTCGAGTCTATGCACATTCTCCATCCTCCATATTTCTTTGGGCTTAACACAATTGGTACTGCGCATGGGCTCAAACTTTCTCTGACCAAACCCTTATCCAACAATTCTTGTACTTGGTTCTTCACCTCCTCATTTTCTCGAGGTGTTAATCTGTACGCTACCTTGTTCGGCAGGCTTTCTCGTGGTATTAATTCGATATGATGATTGATACTCTTGATGGGCGGCAATGAGTTTGGCAGCTCATCCACCACTATATCAGCAAAATTATCCAGCAGCTCCTGAACTTCTTCAGGAAAATCATCCATTGATGTACTCATAAGGATGACTCTAGGCTTCCTCACCACAACAAACTGCATCTCTTGTTCTTCCTTTACTTCTTTCAGGAGTTCCTTCCCACTCATGAGAAGTATGTTGGTGTTGGCTTCCTCTTTCACTCTCTTCTCCTCCATTGGCAGCAACATATGCATCCTACCATTATTCTCCAATGTATATGTATTCTTCCTTCCATCGTGAATGACATTTCTGTCAAACTACCATGGTATTCCCAAGAAAATGTGGCATACGTCCATGGGGATTACATCACATGGGATTTCATCTTTATATCGTCCTATTTTAATTTCAACCAGACATTGTTTAGTGATCATTACCTGATGTCCTTTTTGCAGCCATGAGACTCTGTATGGCTTTGAATGTGCAGTTGTCTTCAACTCCAATTTCTCCACCATCTCCGTGGATACTAGGTTGTTAGTACTCCCACTGTCAATCATCGCCTTGCATACTTTGTCCTTAGTCTTGCAATCTGTCCCGAAGAGATTATTTCTCTGGAATGGCTTTTCAATTTATACCTATGGTTTTAAGAGAACTTTTCTCAACATCAGGGATGCTCCATCCTCTGCTCCTTTTTCCTCAACATCTCTTCGTTATGCTTTTGAAATGTGAGTTTCTCCTCCTTCCTTATTCTTCTTGAGACATTCCCAAGACATGTGCCCTATCTTTCCACAGTTATAGCACCTTACTCCTCATCTGCCTCTTCCTATAGAAGAGTTTCTTCCACCACTCTGTATCCCTCATGAACTTCCTCCTTGTTCTGAGTGATTGTGTGGTTTCTCAGACTCATCCTTAGATTGATGTGCTCTGTCACGGTTAAATCCCTTGTTTTTTCTTGGGATCGAGCCTTTACCTCTTCTTCTCTGGTTTTGTTTTCTGGCCAACTTCTCCTCTTCCTTCAATGCAAACTGATAAGCATCTTCCACAATCATACTAACATCATGCTAAGTTTATCTTGGATTTCATATCTCAAGCCATTTATATATATGGAAACCCTTTCTTCGTCTCTCTCCCTTTGTCCAGTTCTGATGTTCAGTCAGTAGAACTCCTCGGTGTACTCCTTGACTATCATCCCTTTATGTCTCAGGTTCTGTAGCTTCCTGAACAGATTGATCTGGTAGTCTTTGGGTATGAACTTAGCCTTCAGTTTGGTTACCATCCTGTCCCAACTCTTTACCCTTTGTTTGCCTTTACTTCTCCTCTCAGCCTGCAGTTCATCCCACCACAATGTTGCATGCCCTTTTAGCTTGGTGACTGCCTGCTTCACCTTCTTCTCCTCATCGAAATCTTCATAGTCGAAGTGTTTATCCATGGACCTTATCCAATCCAATAGTTCTTCAACATCTAGATTTCCCTCGTACATGGGGACCTCTATCTTAGCTCTACCTCCCAATCTGGAAACTACTTTCAACAAACGTTCTTCTACAACATCCTCTCCAGTAGCTTCTTCAATCTCTACCTCTTCACTTTCTAAATCACTGACATCCCCAACGTCAGATGCTCTTCTCTATGTTGCTTCCATTGTTTCCAATCGGGTACGAAGCTCTCGCATCTCCCTCTCTACAACACGATTGGCTAAAGGAGGATCTCGTCTTCTTGGCGACATTATGTTGACTATCTATCACACACAAAGTATAGCTCTAAGTTCTCTATATCCATCTTTTCCTCCTTCGCCTAAAGTCTACAGATGGAAAATTGATGCTCTAATACCACCTGATGCAGACCCCCTATCCCTCTTAAGGGCTGTGCGACCTCCCGGTCAGTATTTTCCGGTTTCAGAGCTGAAATGGATCCTTTAATTCCAAGCTAGAACCCTTCGAACGAACACACAGGTCCCCCCACAAATGCTTAGTTTACTTTGACAAGCATCAAGCGTGAGCTCCCACAGCACACGACCAAGAGCCGTGACCTCCGGCAAGGCTTAGGTTCCAGTGCCTATTCCTTCATATTTTGTGTTTTGCAAAATCAGGGTACAAGGGGTATTCCTACTCCTTGGAGTCGTCGGTTGCCAAAATGCTGAAATCCCGATGACCCGAGATCTACAACTCAAATTTCTCTCGGATCGATGACCATGCTTATTTCGACATTTTGCATTTCGTGAAATCAGGGTACAAGGGGTATCCCTGCTCCTTGGAATCCCCAGTTACCGAAATGCCAAAATCCCGATGACCTGATATCTATGGCTCAAATCTCTCTCAGATCGACGACCATGCTTATTTCGGTGTTTCGCGTTTTGTGAAATCAGGGTACAAGGGGTATCCCTGCTCCTTGGAATCCTCGGTTGCCAAAATGTTGAAATCTTGATGACCTAAGGTCTACGGCTTAGATCTCTCTCAGATTGACAACCATTCTTATTTCAGTGTTTCATGTTTCTCGAAATCAGGGTACAAGGGATATCCCTGCTCCTTGGAATCCTTGGTTGCTGAAATGCCGAAATCTCGATAACCCGAGATCTTCGGTCCATGTCCAACCTTGCTATTTCTCTATTTTGCGATTCCGGGTTTTGAGAGACTAGGACCTCTGTCCTCGCTCCTTGGAATCCCCGGTTGCTGAAATGCCGAAATATCTCAGCGTTCAATCAATGACTCACAATAATCCCTAAGATCTATGGTCCATGTCCAACCTCGCTATTTCGCGATTCGGGGTTTTTGGAGACAAGGCCCTCTGTCCTTCCAACTTGCGATACCTGAAATCACGATGTGGACCAATGGTCCAGATATGCATGTGATCAATGGTTTCTATCCCTCCTGAGCTTTGGACATCAAGAAGCCCTCGCCACTAACCTCCTCGCAGCTCCACCTTATCCAACAACTTGCGGGGTTTCGGCATTTCTCATCAAGGAATTTCCACCATCCGTTTAGATCTCTGAGACTCTCCCTCACCACTAACCTCCTCGCAGTTCCACCTTATCCGATGGCTAGTGGGGTTTCGATGTTTCTCATCGAGAGCTCTCCACCGTCCGTTCAGATCTTTGAGATCTCCCCTCCTAGATCTACGCAGTGTTAAAGCCTATGCTCCTACCTCAAATCGAATGCCCCGCTGGATTCTCCACCACGATCCAATACTCGACGACGTTCTTCCTCCTGATCTTTTACTTGCTTCAGACTTAGAAGATTTTCTAAGTCTTCGAAGACTCGGTCTTCACTTCTTCCTAGGAGATGGGTTTTTCTGGTCTCGATAACGCTTCTCTGAAACGCTATTCCTTTTTAGCTTCTCCTTATGTAGGCCTCGAAATCCTATGCACTCCTTGTGTCTAAGGGATTTCAATAACTCGGATCCAAGGGGTTTCTCACAGAGAGATTACTCTAGATCTCCTAGTGTTCTCTCCTCGCTCGATTCACACCTTGCAGAGCTTTAATGAAGAGAAACAATTGAAACTGGAAAACTCACAGTCATTGTTTCATTCACTTGTTTATGGGACACAAGAATAACAGAAAAGATAGGAAAATGTAAACACAACCACACAACACACATTTGGATCAATTTTCCCTCTGGTTACATTCACAAGTTCCCAATGGCTACAAAATACATTCAAATTACCGTCACTCAAAAATTGAGATCCCCTGCTAACTTGCAGTTCTCCCTTACAGCTAATTTCTCTCTGTGTTGTAGCTAACCCCAACTGGGCGTACAAACTTCTACTTAACTCAAAAATATTTCTAGGGTTTCCCCTGGCTAGTTGCCTACTCTAAAATTCATCCTACGCTATCTTAGTTCAGTCGCATTCCAGAGCCGTAGTGGACACTCCTTCTCTATTTACGATTTTCAAAATGTACCTCAAAGGGTAAAATTCGACACTGGTTCAAGCGCGCCTCCGAATGTAAATTCCAGCACTGAGTGAAGGCGTATTTCAAAATCGGTTGTAACTGCCCACGTTGAAGTTCTGGAAGAACTCTCATGTGTTGAGTGGTCCCACCTCGTCACGCCTGCCAATGATGCTCCTGTATCAGAAAGGACCTTTAATGTCACTATGAACCAACTCTATAAGTGATTATTCCCTCCATGCTTTACATGTGTTGAACTTCTCCTCATGATGTTGAAAAATCCATCTATGTACTGAATGTGGGGTAATGCATCTACCAATCCACGCTTACTAAGCTGATATAAATATTTAAAATTTGGATTCCCAAACCTCTCATGCCACAACCTAGACTCTTCATTATCATGTGTTAGAAGAGATACATAACCATATTTATGAGTGAAGCGAGAGAAGGTGTACAACCTAGAATTGTGATTAACCTTACAAACAACAATTTTTGAACCATATGACAAGTCACAAATAATAAATCAGTCGAGAGTGGAATCCATATTATTCCATAAAGATGAATGATTTATTTGATAGATGGAGAGAAGATTCACTAAAATATTTGTAACATGAATTACATCCTAAAAGCATCCATGGTCTAGATAAATACTACCCCTATCGCACACCTTTGCATGAGAATTTGTCAGACAGTTGGCTTATGTTGATGGATAGTTGGTATGTATTGTTTGTTGTCATTGATTTCAACCATTGGAGAGTGATATTTTATATTGTTGTCAAATCTTAGTGATTGATGTCAACCCTTGGAGAAAGTCTGGTAGCACAAAGGTTTGGGTAATGGACCCAAGGTTGTTTCATGTATAATGGTATGAGTTTAATTATATTTGAAGGTAACACTATTATATATGGATATTACATGTCATTCCATTTCCGGTGGTATTTGTAACGTCGCATAACTCCTCGCGGTTAGAGAGTTATGGCCATAAGAAGTTGGAGAACTCAGGTTTGGGTAATGGACCCAAGTTTGTTTGATCGATAATGGTATGATTTTTGATATATTTTTCAGGTAATATTATTCTATATAGATAGCACAATTCATTCCATTTATGGGGGTATGTGGAACATCACATAACTCCTTACGGTTTGAGAGTTAAATCCTTACGAAATTGTAGGACCCACATATGTCATCTAGAAGCCCCAAAAGGTCAAAGTAGCCAAAGTGGTTTCAGAGATTTTATAAGGTAAATAATGAAGTGAAGTGATGTGTGTACAATAATTCAAGGTGAATACAAAATAAATTATTTAAATAATAAATTTAATGGAGAAATTAGAAGTCGGTTAACCCTAAAATAAGGAAAGTGGGCAAAGTGACCTAGAAGATGTTTTTAAGGAAGCTACTTGGAGAGTATAAATAAGAAGAAAGGCTCTCTCATTTTAGATCACACTTGAGCATATTGAATATCCATAGTTTTTTGAGGTAACCAAAGGATATATAATCTTAATTTCATAAGGAAGGTGAAGAAAATAAGGCCGAAATTCAAGGGAGGATAAATTCTTTTGATGATGCTTTCTAAGGTATGTTATTTGCATGTCATCTCACCATTTTCTCAATAAATTTGTTTCTAGAATGATTCAGAACATGGAATTTCTATTCCATTGATGAAACATATCCAGGTATCTCTGGTAATAAATTCATCTCATGGTTCCTTGTATTTTTGGAGTTAGACTCCGTGGAAAATAGTGTTTGTGGCTAGTACTGAAACTAGTCTAAAATAGTTTTTTCAGGTAAACATGTCATAACTTCCTGATAATAGATCCAAATTTTATAAGACCAAATGTTTTGGTTAGAATACATTTTGTATTATTATTTGTAACATTTTCAGATCGATTCAAAAAATATTTTGTATGGGGCAGGCTCTATAAGTTCACTCTCTAGAATAAGCCAGAATTCAGCAAGGTATGTTATTTTTTCTATAACTCATTTTCCGAGAGGTTTCAAGTAGTGAAACCTGGAGGAATTGCATAAAACACACTGAAGAACATTGTGTATCATTTATAGATATTTTTTCATTACAAGTACATATTTATGATTATTTCAAGTTAATGTTGCTGACTAATCCAAAACTAGTCATGTGAGACTAAAGAAAAGTTTCAAGAAAATGATAGTCTCTTGTTGTTAAAGTTAAGGAAGGTTTGTAGGTATGTGATCATATACACAATCTCTATTACAGATTTACAAATCAGATTTGGATTATGAAATTGATGAGGTCATTTGGTTGAGGTATATGTCGGGTACATGGTTTAGACAAGTAGTTGATGAGTTGGCACATACATGAGGTGTATAATTTATGATCTTGGTACATATAGATGAGTCATAGTTGATGAGTATTTGATACATGATTGGTACATACTTGGTACATGGTTGGAGGAATTTGTTAGTAATATTGTTGACACATGGTTTATGAATGATGTAGCATACTTGTATTATTGTGAGTTGTTGGTGATGATTGTGAGTTGTTGTGTTATGCTTGGTTGATGCACATCTTTGATAGTTTTCTTGGTGATTGATATTGGTGAGTAGATTTGATTTGGTTGATAAGATTGATGAGACAGGTTGTTGTGATAGGCTGTTTGGACAAGTTGTTGTGATAGGTTATTTGTACAGGTTTGGTGCATGGTTGATGCACTTATTCATGGTACAGGTTGAGTTACAAGTTGGTGCATGGTGATGCACTTGTTTATGGTACAAGTTGATTACAAGTTGTTTGGTACAAATTAGTGCATGTTTGATGCACTTGTTTATGGTACAAGTTCATTACATGTTGAGGTACAGGTTGATGCATGGTTTAGGTTATTGGTATAGGTTATTTGGTACAGGTTGATTGGTACAGGTTTACATCAGTATATTTCACAGTGATAGTGTGACAGTGGTTTCATAATTCTACTTATACTTCAGGGTTGTTGGATGAGACAAAGGCAGGTGGTTGTAGACACCTTTTGGTTGTAGCTGGAGAACATAGGGGGTTGTAGCCTCCTTCTGGTTATATCCATAGAATTGGGGAGTTGGATCTTCACTTAGGTTGTAGCCTGAGAAAATAGAGGGTTGGGGCCTCCTTCTAGTTGCATCTAGAAAACAAAGGAAGTTGGTGCTTCCAATGAATGTAATTCTTCAAGACATATAAGAAAAAGAATTCCGTTGTTTTCTCTCGCTTTGGGTTTCCATGTAAAACACTAGTGTATTGTGTATGTGTATGATTGTTCATTTGTTCATTTCTTATTTACTTTGTAGTTATTGGATGATAATGATACAATCATATAATACTTGGACTATATGGTTAAAAATGATTAAATTGCTCTATTATTGATTCACCCCCCCCCCTCTCAGTAATCCAATAATTGGTATCAGAGCAGGTTCTGTTAGGAAACAGTATAACCACTGGAATGATATAATGGATTATTATGAGAATGGAGTACCAATGTTTGATGTTCAGAATGGTTTTAAGTATGAGATGTGTAACATAAGGACGAAAGTATTTTTATAGGCACAAGGACATTATATTTGGCTATCAATTGTTACAAGATATGATAGTTTGGAAAGGGAAAAGACTGCAAACAAGAAGGAATTGAGGAAGAATAAAAAAATAGCAATGGATTTCATCTGGGAAGGATTACCTAATTCGGTAAGAGAAAAGGTTGATAAATGTTCATCAACAAAAGAAATTTGGGATAAGTTACATGACATATATTCATCACCCATCACACATTCAGAAAATGTCAAAGAAGATGTAGATATAAATCAAGAAGAATCATGTTCACCATGTCAAGCAGATTCAGTAGATGAAGAGTACATAATCACTAGAGGTATGTTGTTTTGTTTTAATTGTGAAAAATGTGGACATATTGAAATAGAATGCCATGAAGGAAATGAGATAGAAAAACTAATTGAAAAGGAAGAGAATTATGAAGAGGAATTGATTAGTGCTTTAGATGAACTAAGAGAAGAAAACAATTCACTCAAGAAAGAATTGATGAAACAAAATGAAAGTGTTCACATTTTTGAAGAAGCCTAATGGGTCATCGAGAACTTAAGAACTCAGCTAGAAGAAGCTAGAAAGTTTGAAGAAAATCTTGAATATCAAAAGTAGTGTTTGGAAACCAGCATAACAACACAAAAAGAAGAAGTAAAAATGAGAGAGAAGATATTGATAGATCATATTAAGGAAAGAACTAACGATCTAAACCATATAGAGGTAGAGTTTGGTCAAGAAGAGAAAGGAATTGAAGAAGAAATAATCACATTAAAAAATCATCTTGAATAAGCGAAAGGAACAAAAGAAGTCATGAAGTCTCCGACAATGAAGATAGAAGAAGAGGTTGAGAATCTTGAAGAAGAAGTTGTAACATTGAGAAGTAAAATCGTCAAGGTCAACAAGAACATTAAAGAGACAGAAACATCCACATCAGTTATAGAGAATGAAGAGAAACACTCTAGGTTGGTAGAAAAATGAATGAAGAAAATAGAAAGAGTTATGCAAAAGTACTCAAAGGAATGAATCATGGTCAACTAGAATCGAGGAAAACTATTGAAGATACATATTCAAGAATACCATCCATGTTAAAGCCACAAATAATCATCAATCATGATCATGATCAGTCAAGGAAAAAATTCAGAAGGACTATGCAACAAAGAAGCTCATTCACTCCGAGGTATGCAAATTTATTTTATGGTAATTGTTTTTATTGTACTAAATTTGGACATAATGTTACAGATTGTTGGGATTATAAAAGAAATGTTCAAGCAAGAAGTGCCTATGTGGTCACACGTAACATTGAGTGTTACAAATTTCATAACTATGGACACATAGCCAGTGATTGTAGAAGAATGATCGATACTTCCATGAAATTTAATGTTGATATCAGATATAAGAAAGTATGGATAAGAAAAAAGGAAAAATAGGTGAAAAAATACTAGGTACCAGAGATTGCAAGATTGGCAATAAAATGAGATGAAGAAAATTCTACAGAGAAAAGGAAAGATGTTAGATACATAAAGGCTTGGAAAATAACTGAAAGAAAGGAACGACATGTAAATAAGAAACATGTTGAAGAGATTGTAGTTTTAGGCATTGTAGTGAAAGATGAATCCACAGACAGAAAGAAAGAAGTCAGATCTTATAGATAAAATGAATCTACCAATGAAGATGATGATTAATACACATCAAAGAAGAAATTGTTCTGAGCCATCCGACTTAGAGACTCCTGAGTAATATGAATATTAGATTGGGGGAGTCTGTGCGATAGATGTGACATACCAAAGAACCATCCTTTGAATAGCTTGGAGAGTTTGAGAAGACATATTCAGAGAAATCAGTTATCAGAAGTACAATTTGATAAATTAATCAAGACTTCATGATAGTATAGTGATAAATGGGTCAACATTATGGACAGTTGCGCAAGAAGAGTCTTGAACAATATGGAAAGAGATGGATTCGTAAGAGAACTTAGTAGTTTTGGACATATATATGATAGTGGACAAGAGAATGGATTCATAGATTGGTTCAAAGAGTGGTTCAGAGAAAAATGAACATTATCATAATGGATGATAATTACAAAGGAAAGGGATCGAACAATGCTAATGGATTCCAAATTGACAAATACTTTTTCGACACATGTAGTGCATACATCAAGTCACATTCAAAACAAAGTAATGCTCAGAAAAAACAATGAAAAAACTTCCTACGAACTACGGAAAGGAAGTGCAGACAACAACCTCTACATCATAGTAATATTTTATTAATTGAAATTTATGTTGATGATATTGTTTTGGAAGTACTAATGAAAGGTTAAGCCATAAATTTGCAAAGGATATGCATAATGAATTTGAAATTTCATTACTTGGAGGACTATCCTTCTTTTTGGGTCTTCATATATGTCAAAGAAACCAAGGAATTTTTATTTCTCAAACTAAGTATATCAGAGAAATGATAAAGAGGTTCAGAATGGAATATTTCAAGCCATTTGCAAGTTGAACAAAGATGATGATTCAAAGTCTATAGACTAGAGGAAATACAAGTCAATGATTGGTTTCTTAATACATGTGACAACATCCAAAGAAAATGTAATGCAGGTAGTTGGACAGGTGGCATGATTTCAAGCAGCACCAAAGGAATCACATGTATTAGTAGTGAAGAGAATTTTCAGATATCTCAAAGGAACATAAGAGTTTGGATTATGGTATCCAAAAGGAAAGGATCTATCAGTTATTGCCTACACATATGCAGATTGGGAAGGTTGCATTGATGACGGATGAAGCACCAGTGGAGCAGTGTTCTACTTGGGTGAGTTTTTAGTATCTTGGCTAAGTAATAAACAATCATCAATATCCTGATCTATAGCTAAGGAAGAGTATATTGCAACAACATCATGTTGTGCACAGGTTATATGGATGAAACAAACTTTGAAAGATATACAGGTTGAGTATGATAAGCCCATTCCAATCTATTGTGATAATACAAGCGCCATCAATATCTCAAAAAACCCAGTGATGCACTCCAAGATGACGAACATTCCAATCAAGTATCAATTTCTATGGGAACAAGTTGTAGAGAAGAACATCAGAGTTGAATATGTGGGGAAAAAAGAACAAGTGGCATACATATTTACAAAATTGCTTCCATGGGAATCCCTTGAGTATCTTCGCCAGAGACTAGGAGTAATTTCTACTCCAAAATAAATTCTTTTGAATGCTTATATTATATGTCTTAGATGTACACAAGGAGGCACCATAAATAGGACATATGGGGAGAGATTTATCAGATGCAAAGTTAAATGCTTGGAGAGAGATCATAAAATCATGTTTCCAAGGGGAGTGATTGTCACAAGGGAAGAATGAGTGATATGACTTCAAAGTGATACCCTTTGTCAAAGGGGGAGATGTTATTCATATGAAGGGAAAGAGAGTAATTAGAGGCTTATAAACACGAAGAACAATCAAAGGAATGTACACAGGGGGAGCATCTCCAAAGGGAGATACCCTTTTCCATTGATGTCAAAGGGGGAGAGATAGAAACATTGATGATGAGTATAAGAATGAATGTTATCATGACTAAGTGTTTCCATCAATGTTGGTGTTGCCATCAATGCCAAAGGGAAGATTGTTAGACAGTTGGCTTTAGTTGATTGATTTTTGGTTTTCATTGATGTCAACCATTGGAGCTCGATATTGTAGATTGATTTCAGCTCTTAGAGATTTATGTCAACCCTTGGAGAAAGTCTGGTAGCGAATTCTGGTAGCACAAAGGTTTGGGTAATGGACCCAAGGTTGTTTCATGTATAATGGTATGAGTTTTAATATATTTTAAGGTAATACTATTATATATGGATATTTCATGTCATTCCATTTCCAGTGGTATGTGGAACGTCACATAAATCCTCATGGTTAGAGAGTTATGGCCATTAGAAGTTGGAGAACCGAGGTTTGGGTAATGGACCCAAGTTTGTTTGATGGATAATGGTATGAGTTTTGATATATTTGTACGTAATTATATTCTATATGGATATTACATGTCATTACATTTTTGGTGGTATGTGGAACGTCACATAACTTCTCATGGTTTGAGAGTTATGGCCTTACGAAGTTGGAGGACCCTCATATGTCATCTAGAAGCCCCAAAAGGTCAAAGTAGTCAAAGTGGCTTAAGATATTTTAGAAGGTAAATAATAAAGTGAAGTGATGAGTGTACTATAATTCAAACTGAATACAAAATAAATTATTTAAATAATAAATTTAACGGAGAAATTAGAAGTGGGTTAACCCTAAAATAAGGAAAGTGGGCAAAGTGACCTAGAAGATGTTTTTAAGGAAGCTACTTGGAGAGTATAAATAAGAGGCAAAGCTCTCTCATTTTAGATAACACTTGAGAATATTGAATATATATAGGTTTCTGAGGTAACCAAAGGATATCTGAGCCGAATT
Organism: Picea engelmannii; assembly: GCA_009831015.1. Lineage (NCBI taxonomy): Eukaryota > Viridiplantae > Streptophyta > Pinopsida > Pinales > Pinaceae > Picea > Picea engelmannii. Next base: position 103,995 of record ML782314.1, on the reverse strand, counting down.
TCAAAAGAAAGGTGAAGAATAGAAGGTCGGAATTGAAGGGAGGATAAATTCTTTTGATGATGCTTTCTAAGGTATGTTATTTACAGGTGATCTCACCATTTTCGCAATAGATTTTTTTCTAGAATTATTCAAACTATGAAATTTTTATTCCATTGAGGAAACATATCCAAGTATCTGTGGTAAAAACTTCATACTGTGGTTCGTTGTATTTTTGGAGTTACACTCCGTGGAAAATAGGGTTTGTGGCTAGTTCTGAAACTAGTCTAGAATAGGTGCTTCGGGTAAACACGTCATAACTTCTTCATAACATATCAAAATTCCTTAATACCAAATATGTTGTTTATGCTACAGTTTTTAGTATTCTTTTTAAAATTTTCATATCGATTCAACAAATATTCTGTGCAGGGCATGCTCTACAAGGTCACTCTCTAAAATAAGCCAATTCAGCAAGGTATGTCATTTTTGGTATAACTCATTTTATGAGAGGTTTCAAGCAGTGACACCTAGAGTAATTGAATTAAACACACTGAAGAATATTCTGTATCAGTTTCATATATTTTTTCATTATAGGTACATAGTTATGATTATTTCAAGTTAGGGTTGTTGACTAATCCAAAACTAGTCATGTAAGACTAAAGAAAAGTTTGATGAAAATGCTAGTCTCTTGTTATTAAAGTTAAGGAAGGTTTGTAGTTATGTGATCATATAAACTACGTATATTACAAAGTTAAAAATCAGATTTGGATGATGAAATTGATGCAGGCATTTGGTTGAGGTACATGTCGGGTACATGGTTGAGACAAGTAATTGATGAGTTGACACATACATGAGGTGTATAGTTGATGATGTTGGTACATCTTGATGAGTCATAGTTGATGATTAGTTGATACATGATTGGTACATACTTGGTACACAGTTGGAGGCACTTGTTAGTAGTATTGTTGACACATGGTTTATGGATGATGTAGCATACTTGTATTATAACATAGTTACCAACTTAACAAGAACTCTATAGAGTTCTCGTTTTTTGGGGGGTCAAGTTTTTTATTCTTCTTCTAAAAATGGTGCTACCGGTAGCACCTCCTCTCATTTTTAGGTGGTTTTTTGATATTTTAAATTTTCTCATACATATTGTTTCCACTTCTTTTTTTTAAATGCTTGTTTTTTCATTTATTTTCAATTTTTATTTTTATTTTTATTTTTATTTATTTTTTATCAACAATGTTTTTAGTCATTTTCTATGCTTCTTTCAATCTTAAAATATTTTTTACCATTTACATTTTTGAAAATACGATTTTTGGTCTCCTTAATTAATTTATGGTTCCATATCCCCGGATGGGGTGATAGGGAGGGCGATGCGGCCACGTGGAGATGAGTCGGGATGTGGTGGCAGGCGACAGGCTACCTCGCATCACTCGGTCATTAACTCAGTTTAATTATGCACAGGTGCATTCATTGACCGGGTCCTCTCGCACAAGGGACGGGTATCCGCATTATCTGGTAGAGTTTAATGGAAGATTTGATAGCAGGTGTTTCGATAATCGATATGATGCAGGGGCTCACGCTGCAAAATTCACTTCCGGATTGCAGAGAGCTCCCGAGAGCCCTCGTCTTGCAGAGGCACCGACATAGAAGCACTGGCGCTCTCGTCGTGCTGAAGTGGTTGCCTATTTCGACCTCACAGCCCATTGCAATTGCTTGCTCCTGGCTCAGTTCTTGCAGTCTCACCATGCCCAGAATCAGAGGGACGCCGCAACGAGGAGCGGCTTGGTACACAGTAGAGTCGAGACGTAAGCGAAAGGCAAACTTCAAAAAGGCTATGGCAGTGGCCGCCAGGCGACGACGGGAGCGACCACGCACGCCTCCAATGGCGGTCGTCGAGGAGGAGATCCCGGAAGGCGGCCTGGAGAGCCCTCCTGAACATACCTTGTTTATCATTCCGGATAACTGGAACCCACGCTCAGATTTTGGCTCGGTCAGCTCTCAGAAGATGGCAAGCAACGTGCGCAACCAGGATGACAGTGGACCAGAAAGACCATACTCTCCCTGCTACGTAGAGGAAGAGGCTCCTCCTCAGGCCACCAGAGGAGCAGCGGGACACCAACAGCAAGAAAAGACACTAGAAGCCAGCCCGGAACCGACGGCCTCAGCTGACGAGGGATACATCAGTCTAATCTTTGAGGTGCGACATCTGTTAGAGGATCAAGTCTTTCGTATTGCAAGGCTGGAGCAGAGGCTCGACATGTTCTTCGCTGCGCACTCTCGCGCCACGCCAAAGAAGTAATGCCCAACATGCGGCCGAGCATACGCGTTCCCTGCACGCTGGAGGCACACCGAGGTTCACCCTGGATCCGAGGTTCTTTAATGTTTAGGTTTAGCTTTTACTTGTGGTCTCATTCTAGCGGTATATGCTTTAGAACTTACAGTTTTTCACATTTCCTAGGTCTAGTTGGAAAAACCAGTCTACTGTTGAAGCCTGCTATACCCGGTTTCCTTCGGGGGGAAGCAGCGCTAATTTTGTCAAACCTTGCTCACTATGCCACTCTGGTAACATCTGGACATTGATGCCCAGCTGTCCTGGTTTCCTTCTTAGGCAGGACAACTGACATCATTATATGCCATGTATTTTGACAAGGATAATATAAAAGGCTCCAACTCTCTTTTTTACTTAAAAAAAAAAAAAATTATGGTTCCATATGTTTGTAAATATAGTGGAAAATATCTTTTTTAACATATTTTTTACATTTACTTTAATAGATAGAGAATCATTGTAGTTAAATAACATTATTTTTAAACATTTAGCAAAAAAATATAATTGAATTTTTTTTATATAAATTAAAACTAAAAAAAATAAAAGAATTGAAATTTAAAAAGAAACAAAAAAAATAAAAAACAAATTTAGATAATTACCAAATCAAAGAAAATCTTAAAAATAAAGTGGAAAAAAAAAACAAAAAAATAAAAAAAATATAAACTAAATTTGAATGAGAAATTTAAAAAAACAATTATAATCCAAAAACTTTAGAAAAGTTAACAAAAACACAATAAAAAATGAAAAATATTTAAAAAAACAAATTAAAACATCTAAAATTAAAAAATTATAAAAAAAATAAAACCTTAAAAAAACATAAAATTATAAAAAAAATTAAAACTTTTATTAAAAAAAATTATTAATTAAAATTTAAAATAAAAACTTAATAATATAATAATATTAATCATAAAAAATATTATTTTATTTTATATTTTAAAATGTATTCGTTTTTTTAATGGTTTTACATTTTACGTTGACTGCATGCAGGGTGTTTGTTGGTAGAAGGGTTGGGGGGCGATGCCCGGGCACGGGCAAGTGCCAAGTCCCATGGCGTCCATGGGACCTGGCCCTTGCCCGAGCAGGGGCTGGGGCGATGACCCACATAGCCGAATACTTACTAGTCATTTTAGCAGACTCGTCACTATCAACATATACATCAAGGATTTTTTATTTGCCATAAAAAATCATCATTAACCACCAATATTTGCATTTATCGGTTAATATTTGCATTTGCCTCTAGGAGAATATGAGTTTAAAAAATAATATAATTTTTTAAACAAAATTATTAAAAAAATTCACACACCATTTCTATATGTTATTTAAAAAGTCAAAGAGTTAAAAGTATAATATAAATTTTTAAACCAAATTTTAAAAAATATCAAACACAATTTATATATAATATTAAAAAAGTCAAACTTTTGTATTTTATTAATGTCGTGAAAAAACTTTTGTATTTTATTAATGTCGTGAAAAGAACAAATTTATTTTAAGTTTTAAAATTTGAGAAATTTGAAAGGTTTTACAATTTAAAATTAAAATGGAGAAATTATAAAATGATGAAATCTTTTTTTCCTTTATAATGTTAATATCAACATAATATTTTTTTATAAAATCATAATAAATATTATATTAATTTTATATAAGAGAAATCTAAAATATATTTATTTTACAATTTCAAATTGAAAAATTAAAAAATTTACAAAATTCTTTTAGTTCTTTTTGTTTGCGATATTCATATCAATATATAACGTATAGTTATATATTATATAACTATATTATATATAGTTATATCTATATATAATATAGTTATATAGATATATTGTATAAAGTTTTTTTTTTTTTTTTTTTTTTT
>ML782314.1:84711-99738 GCA_009831015.1 Picea engelmannii | reverse complement strand
TTAAATGTATTGTTTTCATGGTATTATGGATTATGTTGTGTTTGGAGTCATAAACTAAGATTTTAAAAGTAAGCATTTAAGGGTTGATTTGATGATTTTGTTTGCAATAACCATGATTTTGATTACCACTTTAAAAAATGTCATTTTAATACCCCAAATTTAAAATGAGTTCTATTGGTAGCAGTACATTTCAATTTGATGGTTGATTTTGAGGTTTTGGTTTTAATGGTACTGACTACTAAAAATACTATTTCAAAATATCTCTAAATTCAACGTTTTGAAAAAAAGAAAAAAAAAATGTAACATCATTTTTTTATTTAGGTGTCGATTTGAAGGTTTTTATGAGCTATTGTATGAGTTTTGAAGACCGTGTTTGAAAACTATTGTAATTTTGACCCCGTTTGAAAAAATGGTGCTACTATTAGCACCACTTTTTGATTTGGGGGTTGATTTTCATGTTTTTTTTTGGAAAAATATGGGTTTTTTGGGCCAGAGTTCTCGTTTTGAGGTCAAAGTTATCATTAAGTTAGTAACTATGTTTTATTATGAGTTGTTGGTGATGATTATGAGTTGTTGTGTTATGCTTGGTTGATCCAGATCTTTGAGAGTTTTCTTGGTGATTGATCTTGGTGAGTAGATATTATTTGGTTTATAATATTGATGAGACAGTTTGTTGTGATAGGTTGTTTGGACAAGTTGTTGTGACAAGTTATTTGTATAGGTTTGGTGCATGGTTGATGCACTTGTTCATGGTAAAGGTTGAGGTACAAGTGGGTGCATGGTGATGCACTTGTTTATTGTACAGATTGATTACAAGTTGTTTGGTATAGGTTGGTCCATGGTTGATGCACTTGTTTATGGTATAGGTTTAGGTACAGGTTGATGCATGGTTTATGCATGGTTAAAGTTATTAGTATAGGTTATTTGGTGTAGGTTGATTGGTATAGGTTTACAACCATATATCTCTCAGTGATAGTGTGACAGTGGTTCCATCATTCTACGTATACTTCAGGGTGGTTGGACGGGGCAAGGACAAGTGGCTGTAACCAAAGAACATAGGGGGTTGTAGCCTCCTTCTAGTTCTAGCTAGATAATTTGAGAGTTGGAGCTTTCCTCAGGTTGTAGCCTGAGAAACTAGGGGCTTGGAGCCTCCTTCCATTTGCAGCTGCAAAACAAAGGAAGTTGGTGCTTCCAATGAATGTAATTCTTCAAGACATATAAGAAAAAACATTATGTGGTTTTCTCTCTCTTTGGGTTTCCACGTAAAACACTAGTGTACTTTGTATGTGTATGATTGTTCATTTGTTCATTTATTTTTTACTCTGCAGTTATTGGATGATAATGATACATTGATATAACACTTGGATTTTATGGTTAAAAGGTATTAAATTGCTCTATTACTAATGTACCCCCCTCTTAGTAATCCAACATAATCATCTCCCATGAAGATCGGTGGTCCAAAACAAGTCTCCAAGTATGAGAAGATTTTATCCAATGATGTCATGTAATGGGTATCCCCTTAATCAAGAACCTAAGCATTAGGAGAAGATGAAATAGAAAGTAATGCATGACCATTACCTCTATCTGATTATGTTATTTTCCTTGCATTATCTGAAATAAAATCCTCAAGGTGATGTTGCTCAAGTATTTGTGCCACGATATCTATGGTCTTTTTCATGCAAGAAATCTCAGGATGGAAATCCCCTATTACAATAGGAACACTTTGTCTTCTCCTTCTTTCCTTTTTTATGTCTTGGAACTCAAACTCCCATCTCTGAAATTGTTTTTACCTTCCTTCTTGTTCTCTTGGTCCTTCTTACCCTTATTCTTCTGCTTATTCTTCTTTTAACTTCTTTGAGTTGTAAGAGCATGGGGCATGGAATTCTTAAGTTCCCCTATTTAGATGAGCTTTGTTTTATCATGGATAAATGACTCCAAAAAATGATCTAGGGATGCAATATTCCATGTTGACCCCATAGATAACCTTGGTATGAAAAGAAGAATTGTAGACATAATAATCTGGTCTTAGTCTTGTTAGAATTGAAAAGATTAAATGTTCATCTTTATTATCAATTCCAAAAGAATTAACATGACAAAGAAAATTTTTAAACTTACAGAAGTAGTCCTATAGGGTCTCAAAATCTCTTAGATTCAATGCATGTATATAATTATCCAGTGGATGACCTCTTAGATTATCTTTATTTCCTAGAAAATCCTTCAAATTTTTCCAATCATCCTTAGGATTCTTGCAAGTATTGACATGAAAGAGGAGATACAGACATATGCTTAAGCACAATATACCTTAGGATTCATCCATTCTGTTGAAGTATTTTTATTTCTCTATTGTTGAAGTAGGATTGAACTCATTCCTCATGGTGATCCTATACAAACCCTTTCTTTGAAGTAGAAGCTTTATCTTGGGCTTTCACTCAAAGTAGTTGAAGGTTTTCAAGATCACTGAAGAATATGGTTGATCCATAGTTATTTATGGGTTGTCCAATATGATCTATAAACATGCAATAAAAGGGAATACTCCCTCACAATAATTATTTTGATACCACTTATGATTAAACCACAATCCAAGACCTAATTGTTGAAGGATTAGATACTATCACTCAGAAGGGGGGTTGAATCAATGAAAGAATAATTTTATCAATTTTTCTTTTGTTAATGCAAACAAATTTTTGACACAATATTTTATCATGGAAACCAATTGGGAAAACCACAAACACTTATCTATTAACTATTTTTTTTTTTTACATGTTACGTAGAAGGAAGATGTTCTTCCTTTTCGATCATCACTCACTAATCAGGATGCACCCACAGCCGTGGTCACCAACACCAACTGGTAGGAGGCTTCAACCCCCTGTTTAGTCAGCTAGAACTGACAAGGAGGCACCTACTCCCTTTGCTCACCAACACCAACCGGTAGGAGGCTTCGACCCCTTGTTTAGGAAGTTACAACTGAGAAGGAAGAACCTACTCCCTTGCAGGCTCCAACCTGCCCTTGGACTACCCAACCACCCTTAATTTCTGAATCTGGAAAACTTATGTATCATGTCTTCACTGCTTCTATCTCTACTTCTGTGATTTAATATATCTTCATATTCGAACTACAGAGACACACTCTTCACACCACTCTATCTCGTTTATATAATATTCAAAATGGTGTGAGATATAATGCATTGTGTCCTTTCTTCTGGACCATTGCTCCCCTTCATTTAAAAATTCCAAATATTCTACAAATACTACAGAAATCAAGTTTTGCTAAAGTGTTTCCTTCGAACCATTTACAAATGAATGACAACGCAAAACCACGGGTTTATCAATTTAAAAGATGTATAATCTTTTACCTTTATTATTCTTATTCCATATGACCATAGGTGGTGACCAGGCTCTAGGCCAAGCGAGTTCTTGATCACTTATCAAAATCAATGATCTTGTTTTAATCTCCCGATGAGATGGACGATTCTCGTTTACTTTGGGACTTCAACTATTCCACTTACAATATCCTTCCACTATACTTGAGCAACGATAGAGAACGCTCCTAAAGTGTTCTTTATATCAGACGACTCATGTCCACTTCGAGACTTAGGTCATTTGATGGTGGTGAAACTCCCGAAGAAAAACTCTTGGAGTGACGTCACTTGATGATGTGTCACAGGACGAGTGGCCACCACGTGTCATTCAGATTCATGATTTACACATACATGAAATGTCGATTTCATATTGACACTTGTCATTATATGACTGTGCCATGTGTCCTTGTTGACATGGTCTGCTAATGTAGATCTCCCGATGTGGCACATATTCTTTCTCCTTGATCTAATGTACATGATACTTTCCAAAGTGTTCCTCTGATCAAATGACTCATATCCACTTCATGATTTTGGCCTTCGGGACTTCGGGTAATTCGATTTCTTCACTTCCGAGTCCTCCTGAAGTGAGATTCCCCAAAGTGTAACCTCCTCACAAATTTTAACCCGAATTGAATGTTGTTCTTTGATCATGATCTTAGATCGATGACTCGATCTCTCTGTGATGCTGCTTTCCCTTGGTTTAAATCCATTGGATATTCTTATTTTCTTATACTATCCTTCCACTTAAAGTGATCCAAGGGCTATTAGGAATTTGGGTATTCATGATATTAGCCATTTTTCCTTGCTTATACTATCCTTCAACTCAACTGGATCCATCGGTCGAGAATGGTCCCATAGTAGATCAATGATCAGGGATGATTGTGGGGTCCCAACTAGCACAATGTTTAAAACTATCGTCGAACCCCACAATGGAAAAATTGTTTGTTGGTAGTGTAACTAATGCTAGCCATAGATCTATTTGGAGGGTGACGATTGACAGTCTAGACTAATTGCAGGATTGGAATTAGCATGTTTTTTTAATTCTCCCTTTGCACTCTGCAATCAATCCCTTCCCTTGATCTATGCTTGCATATTCGACGGTCACGAATTAATTTGATCATTTGGTGGATCAACCATAGTTGTCGATATTTGTTTCGGTGAGATCTAACAATCTAGTTCTTGTGTATCCATCGGTCCTAATTTGATCTGATCATGTTATTGCAATTTTCTTTCCCTTCTAAGTTTCATGTGCGTCATCTCTTTTGAGATTTGATATTTATTCTCTAATGCTCCTGAGATTTAATCTCTACATATTGTCCTATTGTTTGACATCAATAACAACATATTAATGAAACTATCTCCAACAATCTCCTCCTTTGTCATTGATGTAAACACACCAACTTCATACACAATATCCCCCTGTGATGATGCTTCCCTCCTCTAAAATTACTCTCCCCATTTGACATCAATGGAAAATGGTTGCTTACCCTATGGTAAATCTCTGTCTGTCGGTATGCTTATGACTAGAATATGAACTTAGGTAACTCCCCTTACAATCATACTTTTCTTGTCATAACTAAATGACTCCTCCTATATTTGATTATTGTCTCCCCCTAAATTGATGTCAATTTATGCATTATTTTATTGAGAGATGAGATTGGAAGAGGGATTACTCCCAATATTTTCTTGAGATATTCAAATACATCTATGCTTAAGGGTTTAGTGAAAATATGTGCCACCTATTCTTGTGTTGGGACATATTACAATTCAATGTTCTTATTTTCAGCATGATCTCTTAGATAGTGGTATTTTATGGGAATGTGTTTTGATTTGGAGTGTTGGAAAGGGTTCTTGGAGAGACTTATAGCGAATGTATTATCACAATAGATAGTAGTAGGTTCTTCAAACACTATTTTGATGTCTTGTAAGGTTTGTTTCATCCATTTCACTTGTGTGCAACATTATGTTGTTGAAATATACTCAACTTCAGTGCTAGATAGAGAAATTGAGGATTGTTTCTTGCTTATCCAAGATACCAATGATTCTCCCAAAACGAATGCTCCTTGTTGGCACAAGGGTAGATCCAAGGTTAAACGCTACAACAACACACCAACAAAACCCTAACTATCGTCCCTTTCGACAACACCTACGAAGTATATGAAGTCTCACCCGAGGTAGAGGTAGGGGTGGTTGCAGGACTCAGGTGTCTGCAACCTTATATGGGACACATATATGTGATTATAACACTTAATAGAGCACTTAGCACTGTCAGTTCATTATTATTTAACCAATGTCTACTTCACAGGTAAAACAGAGCATCACAACATTCAACCTGACCTAATGTATTTAAGAACTTAGCATAAAGAAATGGATTAGATCTGGCATATTCAAGCACTAAGCACATTTACCTATATCAGATCTAACATCCAGATTCATCATAAGAACAAAGAATAAACAGATCTATCTATCTATCTATATTAAGCAATTAGCAAATAACACATAAATTCATCAAAACATCACACAAAGCATAATAACACAGTATTTACGTGGTTCACCCCCACCCTGGGGCTACATCCACCAATTCTTCTTCTTTATTAGGTTTGATCAGTTTTCTACATGCACAGAGCCAAAAAAACCCTACTCGAAATAGGACAAGAGATCTACATAGATCACTAGATCCTCCTTCCTTGCGTTTTAGCACAAATCCCTTCACAGTCTCTTACAATGACTTTCACTTATCTCTACAAGTCTCACACAGTATGCATGAAGGATTACAATTCTTGATCACATAGATCCAACTCTTAGCACTTAGCCAACTTGCACACACTCCCTCTCTTCCTTCTTATTGCATTTCCTAGCCTTCTATTTATACATACAAAATAGGCCCAAACATGGGTAAACCCATGGGCCAACATCCCATACCCATTACATATTCCCAAATCTCAAAAAGGACCCAAAAAGGGGACTAGATCCCATGATCTATGATTCATCTTGCACTCCATCTTCAACAGGATGTCAAAGTCCCAAAATAGGTCAACATGACCAAGAATCTCCCAAAACTTGGTCAAGGGACAACACTCCTCCACTTGTACTTTTTCTTTCATCTACACAAACTGCCCAATCTTCATCTGAATAGGGTTTTAAAGTGAATGAATCTTTGCTAGGGTACCACAAAACAAGATCTATGGTTCCTTTCAAAGACCTAAATATTTTTTTCACAACTTGAACATGGCTCTCTTTTGATCCTTCTTGGAATCTATCCACCATCCCAACAACTTGCTTGACATCAGGTCTGAAAGTTGTTACATAGAGAAAACTCCCAATCATTGATATATAGTGTTTTGGATCTACAACTTTGGACTCATCTTCCTTGCTTAGTTTCCATTGAACTGTCATAGGTGTACTAACATGTTTGGAATCCTCTAAATTAAATTTATTAAGAATATATTTAACATACTTGGACTGATGGATAAATAATCCTCTATTGGACTCTATTATTTGTAATCCAAGAAAGAAATTTAGTTCACCAAGAAAGGAATTTTCAAATTCTTGTTGCATCCTCCTAGAAAATTCCTTACTCATTTTTTCATCACCACTACCAAATATAATATCATCAACATATACTTCCACAATAATCATGTTATTACAAAATTTTTTACAATAAATATTGTTGTATGTTGATCCTCTTTTGAGGCCTTGTTTTTGTAAATAAGAATCTAGCCTTACATACCATGCTTTGGGTGCTTGTTTTATCCCATAGAGTGATTTCTTTAGTTTACAGACATAGTCTCCTTTGTTAGTTAATTGAAATCCTTCTAGTTTCTCAATATAGACTTCCTCTTCTAAGTTTCCATTGATAAAAGTTGACTTGACATCCATTTGGTATACTTTAAATTTTTTGTAGTTGGAGAAAGATAAGAACATCCTAATTGACTCTAGTCTAGCCATAGGTGAAAAGGTTTCTTTATATTCTACTCCTTCAACCTAAGCATACTCTTTACATACCAATATGGCTTTGTTCCTAATTACTTTCCCATTCTCATTAATTTTTTTTTTATACCCCCATTTAGTTCCAATGACATTTTTATTTTTTGGTCTTGTAACTAGTTCCCAAGTTTGTTTTTTTTTCAATCTAGTCCAATTCTTCATTCATAGCGTTGACCTGATTCTCATATTTGCATGCCTCTTTGATTGATCTGGGATCAATATGTGACAAAAGTGTTATTTATGTCTGATACAATAGTTATCTTCTTGTGTGCACTCCATCACTCTTATTTCCAATAATCAGCTATTCAGGATGATTATTTTGAGTCATTCTTGAGGGTGTCTTTGTGTCTCTTCTTGGGGATTATTCTCTTATCTCTTATTCTATAATATCTTCTTCATATTCACTAGTATCCATATCATCCTATTCCCTTTCTTCTTTATTCTCTTCTATCTCTTCTGCTTCTGTACCAACTGACTCATCATAATCTTCATGTTCACTGTCAAGTATAGTCTCTTGATGTTTGATCCTTATTGTTTTTAAATCATACACCTTAACATATTCACTCTCAACAATCATATATAATCTAAGATTGTAGCAACTATATTCTTTCTTGGTAGAATCATATCGAAGAAAGATACATTCATTAGATATAGCATCAAATTTTCTAAGATTCTCATTAGGCCTTTTGATGTAGCACTTACTTCCAAAGACCTTGAAGTATTTTATCGAAGGAGCTCTTCCAAACCATAGTTCATAAGGAGTATTATTACTATTAATCCTCAGCTGACCTTTGTTCAATATGTATATTGTTGTGCTTACAACTTCCCTCCAATATCCATCAGATAATTTTTCTTCATTGAGCATAGTCCTTGCACCCTCCTGAACTGTACTATTCCTTCTCTCAACAATCCCATTTTGTTGAGATGTTATGGCAGCAAAGAATTGTATTTTTATTCCATGGGTTTCACATAAGATATTAAATTCTTTTGAGGTGAACTCACGACCATTGTCTGATCTAAGACATTTGATTTTTGTCTCTTTTTCATTTTCAACAAGGGTCTTAAAATCTTTGAATTTGTTAAGTGCTTCTGATTTTTCCTTGAGAAAACATACCCAACCCATTCTAGTAAAGTCATCAATGAAAAACATAAAGTAGGACTCTCCTTGCAAACTCTTGATCCTTGTAGGTCCTTTTATCACCCTGTAATTTCCCAAGCTGAGGAGAAAATTGGTAGGGGTAGCCACAAAACCACTTTGAGTCATGGATATAGCCCTCCAAGACTCAGAGAGGGATCTCTCTATCAAATTTAGATTTGTTTGGAATAGGATATTAGGCTAGTTATGCAGAACACGGGTTGGTTTATGGATTTTTTAATTGGTTTGGTTGAGACATAAAAAAGGACCATTGGGAAAAATGGAGTCAAAGATTAAAGACAATTTGATAAATAAATAATGAAGACATATGTAACCAGGCAATATAGTCACATCAGTGGATCCTTATAATTTGTGAGATGCAGAGAGGAAAATATCAAGGATCATTTCAAATGCAGAGCAGAGCTTATCCAAATTCTGCATTCAATCTTTGGAAGAAAACATAAACATTGTTTTTAAGCCAGATCAGGGTGTCCAAGACAAATCCTGAGAATATTATTCTTATAAGAAATGAGAAAAGAAAAAAAATATGAGAAATAAGAGAATGAAATTTTACCTCAAGAAAAAATCACAACAGAAAAATGACACAAGAATCTGGAAATAAAGTGTCTTTGTATTTATCCATTATAGTCGCTTACAACCTTTGAGCATTTTTACAGTGGGTGATGACATTTCCATGTCATCTTTCCATTCAGGTCCCCCCAAGTCGAACCCATCGATATTTACATTAAAACAATTTATAGAAAATATTTTCCCCAGGCTCAGGAGGTCGGATTCAACCACCTCAGCCAAAAATAGGAATAAAAATCCCTAAAAATCTTGAACTGTCTGCCATGAAAAACGGGTTGAGTTTCTACAAAAAATGAGTCCACTCAGAAATTTGTTTCTCCTCAAAGGTGACACATGTGAAAAAAATATAGGAGGTTATTTTAGCTGAGCATGTTTTGGACAAAAACCTCCTTCAATTTCTCCAATTTTGTCCCTAGCTTGCCGAAACAGCTCCCAGAAAATGAGGACTGAAACAGAAAAACCAAAAATCTGAAAAATGAGGCTAAAAGATGGCTTCGATTCTCTCAACTGGTGGAACTTGTGAAAAATAGGAAAGAGGTTTTTGTTCTTCATCCCATGCTGAACAAAAAAACTCTCAGTTTTCAAAAATCCATTTCCATTTACCGAGAAGCCGCTTCGGAAGTCAATGTGTTGAACATGTAAAAAGCAGTTTAAAAATTTTGGGAGGCTAGTTTTGGAGGGAAAGGTAGTTTTGGTCGGACCCCCCCTGAGGTGGTAAGTGGTATTGGGAGGGGGGTTCTGAGTTCACCAGGAGGTGACAAGTGTCCCTCGCAATACCACTTATTGGACCCCCCTTTAGGTGATGTGACGTAAGGAGGGGGGGTCCGAGTTGTACGAGACTGTATGAGAGTGTTAAGACTTAGGATATGTTCTTTTTTATTTATTTTTATTTTATTTTTTATTTTTTTAATTCGTTTTTTTATGGTGTATTCGTATTTTCCTTTTTTTTTCTTTTGTTTAATGTTTTTTTTTACTATTTCTTTTATTAATGTTTGTTTTTGTTTTAATTTGTTTTAATTTAATTTTTATATGTTTCATTTTTTAATATATGTTTTTTATTATATTTTTATTTAATGTTTAATTAATAAACACTAACCTAATTACAACTAACTTAATTATTAATTAATTAATTAATTAATTGTTAAGTAATTATTAACTAGTCTAACATATTTTAATTAATCTAACTACACTAACTTTTATTACTAACATTATTAACCTATTAATTAATCTAATTATTTGTTTATTATCCTAAGTTTGTTTATAGAGGGATAAGTGGTGGGTGAGATGTAGTCAACGAGACAAATGGGAAAGGGAGTGAGGGCGCATAGGTGGATGAAGGATGCAGTAGGGTGATGAAGGATAGGGCAAAATGAATGGAGGGGAAAATGGAATCAACCAAGCCAAATGTCTTCATCACGGGAGTGATGCCAAATCAAGAGCTGAAGAATCGAGTTATCTATGATTATAGGAACCCAACATACGCTCCAAGGGATGGCATATCTTGAGGAGGTGTCAATAATATCAGATCTCTGAACATGCAGACCGATGCTTTGTTCATTGGGCCATGGAGTCACTCCAGCTATAATCTTCGAACTAGCTCTGATTTGACTGAACACTAAACTAGATATCATCAACTACAAACTTTGATGGAAACCATACAATATTGAAACAGATGCTCAAATAACTGAGCTTATTCAAAAATTCTACCTACCCTACACTACTGATAATTTTGTTTTTCTAAATGATACAATAATGCCAGTGCAGCCAGTCGAGCAACTGCTCTAATAACTCTGATCTTTCAATGTTTTCAAACAATATCAGAAATAGAACTTGCATAGGCATCATGAACTTGTTTCCATCCTGATCTTCATCACAAGGAGCTTGACAAACACGAAATATAACAGAAATACTGGGAATGCATTGTGGCTTTGTGATGAAAAAATTCTCCATATAAATAGTCACTAGGTCAAGATAAACTTGACCTATTACTGGATATTCAAATTTTACCAACTCAACTTCATGATTTGATGGTGTAGTTATGATATTTCCATCCTCATGCACTTCCTAAAATGGTTGCAACTTTTCTGATGGGTTCTGAAATGATGCTTCTGTTCAACACACCCTTATAGCTGACTATTTGATCATATCCATATCATAAAATATTTTGAGATCATTGGGGGTAACTAAAAACTGACTTTGAAAACACAATCTATCCAACATATTAGCTATAGGGTCATAAAATATTTTAGATGATTGTGGAATTTGTTCTGTTGGCATTTTGTGGCTTACACTGTGACCCTCAATGAAATTTGACCAATATTCCCTTTCAAATTCTGAAATGAACTGAAACATAAGGGTAGGGAATCAAAACGGATCAGCTCATTACCTGTCCCGGGCTTTGTGTTTTCATATGAATTTTGGCCTGCACAAAGACTCAAGGGCTGCACTTATGAATCTGCAACAACTTCTATATCACCCTTTTTCTCCTCACCTGGTGCATTAGAGAATTCCTCATCCTTTCTGTTTACAACCTGCTTGAAATGTTCTCTCAGGAGTGAGACAAAACATAGGGGCAGGAAGTTTGCATTTTCTTGAATATTTTCTGCACTTTCCTCCTTGCAATTTTGATTAGTATGCAAAGTTTGATTATCATCTTGGCATTGTGGTAATCGGACTTCTTCTTCCCATGAAGATAGTGTTGGTTTATCTAATCATTCGTCATCAAACTCAACCACATAGTCATCTAAAATTGCTACTATGGGATCCTGAAAGGATTTACAATATTCATCCATTGATTCACATGATGAGTTTTGCCTTTCTATGTGTTTATCCTTCAACATCTGCTCAAAAGTCTTCTTCAAAATTTTAAACGAGTCAAAAATTAATGGTACAGAGTTACATTCCAATGTTTCAAGTTCTTCTTCAAGCTCAAAATTTTCCCCTGAACTTTGAAAATCAGAGAAACATGGAGATTGTAATCCTGGATCTAAAATAGCCTTTTTCTCAACACTAACATCCTTCACTATCTCATCAGAAGATTCACCTTCTTTGATATTTACCACTTGTTCATAAATTTCCTTCAAAAATTTAAAAGAAGAGAAGCATAAGGGTAAGGTCTGTCCACTTACCCCAAGACTTTCTACATTGTGATCATAGTTGTCATAATTTCCATATATAGATTGATTGTCCTGTTGGGATTGCAAATGTTATTCTTCCTCCCAATTCTATGTTGTTGATTTCTTTCAAAAATCCATTGTGGTATAATCATCATCGTACCGATCAATCTTGGTTAAATCATCCATCGATGAAATTCCATTGAACATGCATACCATATTAGGATAATTTTCCTCCATCTTCTGATTTTGAACTTCACCTTCAACTGTATTGTGAATTGAATACATGAAAGTATCATTATTCAGCCCCTAATACCATGGATGAGCTCGAAAACACTTAGGGACATTGAGCTTTGTCCTTTCTGGAACTAATGGAGCATGTGGTATTTGAATAACAAGTTCATATTTTCTACTAATCCTCTGCATCATCTCTCTTACAGTGTTTGACAGAACATCTAGTTTCACTTATGAAGATGTCATCCTTTCCTTTTTTGTTCCATCTTTATCTTCTGACCTTAGATTGGACCTTTTGTTCAGAAAGTTATCTTCCACATTAGCTGCAATATTTTGCATTTCTTCAAGGCTTGCAGTGTTCCTTTCTGTTACTTGGAATGTCATCTCAGGATCAAAGGCATATGGGTAATGCAAATGAGTTGATCCTGGGGGTGGCCTTATATCAGCAGGATTTGCATGATATACCTTATTGAACCTTGCTGAAAACTAAGGTACTGTCTCCCTTGGTTTTGTTTTTAAATGGTCATATTCTTCTAGGATGAGAAAGACATTTCTCGTGTTCACCCATCGATCTAGGAAAAATTTTGCAAGTTGATGGTCATTGCTAGCGCTTGCATATGGAATATTCTTAAACCAATTCTTGACTTTACCTTGCAATGACAAGGCAAACATTCTGATGCAGAAATAATCATATTCTACCTCAAACAGATCAAGAAAATCCTCAATATTTTGAATGTGCTTTTCAGCAGTGATCTTCACATTTTCTCCATCAAACCTAGGCAGATTATTGATGTAATTGACAAGGAGTTCATGGCGAATAGGAGGCAAATCTATAGGCTTGTATTGTTCTGGGATTTTCACAGGTATAGGGGGTAAAGCAAGGGGCTTGTAGCTAACTGGAATTTCAACAATGTGAGGAGATAAAGCACGAGGCTCATGTCTCACTGGGATTTTTGCAAGTGTATGAGTATGTACATTATCTACAATTTGGGGCTTAGTCTCTTGAGGCTCATCAATTAGCAGTTGTTCGATGCAATCTTCAAAAATGTACTTTTGATCAGGCTTAGAATAATATAGAACATAATTACATATAAAACCAAATATATCTTGAATGCATTTTGGGCTTGAGTACCTGATCTTTCTAGGTTGCTTGGTCATGTTTTAGGTTCTTCCTCTAGTGGATTCCTGGAATTGGAACATATATGAAGATTGGAGTCACCAGGTGAATGATCTCATCCTTATTATCTCTGGTCACTGTCCACCATCAGTGATCAGACCTGGAACTTGAAGTGCACTACTGGAGAAATTTCCCTAGTACGGTCGCCATTATGTTATCACCCTGTAATTTCCCAGGCGGAGGAGGAAATCAGTAGGGGTAACCACAAAACCCCTTTGAGTCGGGGATCTATCCCTCCAAGAATCAGAAAGGGATCTCTCTTTCAAATTTAGATTTTTTTGGAATAGGATATTAGGCTATCTATGTAGAACAAGGGTTTGTTTATGGATTTTTTAATTGGTTTGGTTGAGACATGAAAAAGGACCATTGGGCAAAATGCAGTCAAAGATTAAAGACGATTCAATAAATAAATAACAGAGACATATGTAACCAGGCCAAATAGTCACATCATTGGATCCTTATAATTTGGGAGATGGAGAGAGTAAAAGATCAGGGATAATTTCAAATGCAAAGCAGAGCTTATCCAAATTCTGCATTCAATCTTCGGAAGAAAACATAAACATTATTTTTAATCCAAATCAGGATGTCCAAGACAAATCTTGGGCATATTGTTCTTATGAGAAATGAGAAAAGAAACAAAATATGAGAAACAATAGAATTACAGTTTACCTCAAGAACACTTCACAACAGAAAAATGACACAAGAATCCAGAAATAAAGTGTCTTTGTATTTATCCATTACAGTTGCTTACAACCTTTGAGCATTTTTACAGTAGGTGGTGACATTTGCATTCCATCTTTCCATTCAGGTCCCCCCAAGTCTAACCCATCAACATTTACATTACAATGATTTATAAAAAATATTTTCCCTAGGCTCAGGATGTTGGATTCAATAACCTCGGCCAAAAATAGGAACAAAAATCCATAAAAATCTTGAACTGTCCTCCATGAAAAGCGGGTCGTGTTTCTACAAAAAAGGGGTCCACTTAGACATCTATTTCTCCTTAAAGATGAAACATGTGAAAACATTGTAGGAGGTTATTGTATATGATAACTTTATAGACAAAAAAGTCCTTCGGTGTCTCCAATTTCGTCTCCATCTCGTCGAAATAGCTCCCGCAAAATCAGGATTGAAACAAAAAAATCGAAAATCTGAAATATGAGGCTGAAATATGGATTCTATTATCCCAACTTGTGGCACCTGTGAAAATATGAAATATGGTTTTGTTATTCAGCCCATTCTTAACAAAAATCTATTTCAGTTTTTAAAAATCCATTTCCATTTACCTGGAATACTCTTCAGAACACAACATGTTGAATAGGGAAAAAACGATTTAAAAATTTCGGGAGGCCAGTTTTGGAGGGAAAGACGGTTTTGGTTGGACCCCCCCTGAGGTGGTAAGTGGTATTGGGAGGGGGGGGGGGGTGTGAGTTC
>ML782314.1:18554-65064 GCA_009831015.1 Picea engelmannii | reverse complement strand
TCAACAATTGGTATCAGAGTGGGTGCCTTCAGCATAGTTTAAACACTGGAAGGTAGATTATGAATAAATGGGTGGACAAATTTCTATCTCCACAAATGGAGCTCCCTTACTTGATGGAATGGATTATTCATCATGGAGGGAAAATATGAAAAGATATTTGAAGTCAAGAGGATATGGAGTTTGGGATTTGGTAGTAATTAAACCCTAGCACTTAACTACTTCAAAGATAAAAATCAAAACTACAAAGGAAGCAAGGAGAAACAATTCATTAGCCTTAAAAGCAATTCAGGATGGATTGTCAGACCAATTCAAAGAAAATAGTAGACACTACAAATATGCTAAAGAATTATGGCTCCACTTAGAAAATTGTTATCAGAATAACTCACAAGAAGAAGAGAAATTCTATCAAAGTAAGGAACAAGAATCTGATAAAGAGGATTTCTGTCAGAATAAAGAATAAAACTTAGAAGAAGATAATTCTTATCAAGATAAAGAACAGGATAAAGAAAAGGAGAATTCCAATGAGATTGAATAACATAATAGAGAGAAAAAGATTTCTAATCAAAATGAAATGCAGGATTTAATGAAAACCTCAGTTAGCAATGAAGAAGACAACCTCATCAAAGAATTGAGGCATACCTTAGTAATCACTAAAGAAAAATTATATAATATTAAAACTGATGTTACAGTTGCAATAGAAGAGATTCGTATGGAACCAGGAAATGGTATACATATTAAAGTTCATATGGAGGCTATTGACAATATTTAGTACACAACTATGTGCACTCTAGAAGAGTTAGAGAAAATTCAACAGAAAGATATGTTGCTACTTCAACAATTAGATCAATCTAGCCATGAAGAGATTGAACATAGAGTTCAACTAGAAGACAAATAAAAAGAGATTAAAATATTGAAGATTGAAGTTGATCATCTGATAAATGAAATAGAAGAATTTGAAAAACATGATAAAAAAAAGAGAAAAAGTACCAAAATATATAGAAGAATTAGTTAATAGTCTAAAGTTTCAACTTGAGGAAACTAAAGAATGTGAAGAAGACCTGAAGATTCAGTTAACTAGGAAAGAAAATTCTTGCCACACGTTAGAATTAGAAATCATCAACTTAAAAAGGATAAATGACAGTACTAATGCAGATCTAATGACTCAAATTAAAGAAGCTAAGAAAAATGAAGAATCCGAGAAGATCAAATTCACTAGAAAGGAAGAATCATGCCACATGTTGGAATTGGAGGCCATCAATCTCAAAAGGATTCAACTAGAAAACAAGGAAGAAATTAAGAGATTGAAAAATAAAAATTTTGATATAACAAAAGATATGGAAGATTTGAAGAAATATGACAAAACCAATAAATGAAAATAATTATTGGATGAGACAGAAGAAATATTCATCAACATCGAGACTCAACTTGAACATGCTAAGGAAATGGAAGAAGCCTTGAAGATTCAGTTGACTTAAAAGGAAGAGACATGTCACATGTTGAAATCAGAAATAGTCAATCTCAAAAGGATGAATGAAAAGAAAAATAAAACTGTTAAAATATATGTAACGACCCTGCTTAAATAGATGTATAGGATTATTCATTATAATTAATTTAATAATCTAACTTTCCTAAAAGTTAGCTAAACAATAATTATTTCTTAAATAACATTAACTAATTAATTATTATTAATTACTTGTTCATGACTCTCAAGGATTAATTAATTATTAATTGACTCATTAATTAAGTAAGTAAATAATTAAAGGGGTTAATTAATTATATTGTTAAATTAAAGATTATGTATACGGAGGGGATAAGGGGCATTAATAAACAGATAAGGAACATGAATAATGGGATAAGGGGGCATTAACTATGTGGATAAGGGAATGAATGCAGAGATAAGGAAATAAATGAGGAGAAAGGGCAGTGAAGGGGGATATGAGCAGAAGAGGTTACGAAGGAGGGGAAATATGATTCTACGGGGAATTTTATTGTGGGGGGGTTCTCTTGGATTTGGAGGGAGGAGAGTTTCAGTTATGTAGTCGGGAGGATTAGTACAGGGGGCACTGGTTTGCTGGGGGTTTTGGGCACGGGGGCCAGGATATCCATATGGTATCCTGGAGCTAGGAAGTTGTCCTAGTTGGCAGGGTGGAAACTTGGTTTGGGCAGAGTTGGTCCGTGGCTTCAAGCTAGGCAAGACAAGCGGAAGCAGTAGGAAGGTCAACAAGACAAGCAGAAGGTTAGCATCAGACTAAGGTATTTTAATTTACGTATTTGTTTTATGCAATTTAAGCAATATGATGTGTTATGAGGCTGTCCGTAAGCTATTATGTTTAACTCAATAAATTTTATATGTTATGGTGATTAATTTATTTGTGAAATTGAAATGATTTCTATCAAAATTTGTATTTATAGTCACTACACATCGTATCAGAGCCCTGGTTCAAAATCTGGGGCGAAGGGCCTACCTACCCACCTAGAAAATTAAAAAAAAAAAACCCTGAAACCCTTTAATTGGGTATAAATATGAGCTCCAAGCTCCAGCTTCACCTAACCTGCAAGCTACGCACACAATTGTTTTACTATATATGAAGATCTAGATATATATTTATACATAATGCTTCCTAAATAAAGAAAACCAAAAAAAAAATTGATCTATGCGCACAAGCAAATGCAAATGCTTGTGGTTGTGAAAGCAAGAACAGACAGACCCAAGTAAAGCATAATTTTTATGGCTGTGATAACAAAAATAAGCCAAATATATCGACCATAAACGCTATGGATGTAACATTTAAATTCACAACCCTAGGGAACTAGTTAACATCCAACCCAATAGCAAATAACAAGAGCGTAGCATGAGATATTTCTCAGTCATCTTGTCAAAAAAAAAATAACTGGATATGACATAAAGTTTATCCCATACACTATGTAACCCATTTAAACAAGCAAAGTACAAGCAAGGTGAGGAATATCATCACCTAAATATACACAATAAGGCTTGAACTATGAATTTTAATACAAATGCTCAGAATATTAAAACAAAAAAAACAAAAAACAAAAAAAAAAATGTTATTTCGGCCAATGAGTGCTTGGAGCACAAACAGGAGCAACTAAAATTAAGTATAGATCCATCCTAATGACAAAATATGGTTTTATATTGATATAACTACTAGAAATTCAACAAAACTAAGAAACTAGATCAAGAAATTGGAAACAAAATAGTTCATTAAGAGAGCAAGACCAAAAAAAAAACTTATCACTTACCTACAAGCGATACTAAATTTCTCTTTTGTGTATTTCCTTTGCTATATTCCCTATCATGCCTTCAGAAATCACTCCTATTTCCAGCACCAGCGATCAAGCGCTAGGCGGCAAGCTAGTGCACAAGCAATTTGGGGACGTTTTCTAAGGTAGCCTGGAGTACTAAATTAGTGCCTTAACCCAGGTGGCTGGTTAAATATGTTTTCTTTGAAAAGGTGAAGTGATTAAACACAAATTGAATAAAATACAGTTGGCCCTGCAAGAAAAAAAATGTTGCTCCGAATGAACATTGACAACCTGTTTTTTCTAATGCACAACAACAACAAAAACATCAGATATTGCCATCCGTGGATATCGATAAAATACTGAGGTGTCACTTTAAAGTATGAAAAATGACAATGGATGTCAGACAAGAGGAGGGGAAAAATTCTCTTGCCTCTAAGAGTGTACACCCTCTCATCTAAGGATAAGGGTTTCCTCGTTACTCATAAATTGCGCTACCAATCATCTCATTTACTGAAGTATTGTTTATTAAATGAATCTGGATGTGATAGAAGGAAAAAACCCATTATAACTGATCATAGGAATAAGTTTACACCGGTGAAGAAAAAATGTAAAGGGTTCAAAATCTGGTTGTGATTCGTTGTTTCTCATCTTTCGTCTTCTATCTATAGATATTCGTTTACAGTAAGTGCATCAGTAGTTAGGGCTCTATGTTTCCGGGCCTTTTTTTATGTTTTGACACTTGTTCTTGTCATAACACCTGATATAAATTACAAGCTCCCCACAACTGCTGAAGTTCTTCAAAATTGTTGTACGAGTAAGCAATTGTTCCCGTGAATTCTACTTACTTAAATCTGACTACAAAACAGCCCATGTCTGCAAAAACAAGGGTTTAAAACACAAAAAAAGATCTTGATACCTCGAAATATTACAGGGATCTCAGAGAATAAATAAATCCCTAAAAGTTGTATTAATTTCAAAACCATTAGAGAAGATTCGTACCTCTTTAAAGCACCGTGGATGGGATCGAATCAGGTAGAATTGTTACGAAGAGAATCCTAGTGTTTTTGGTTCAGAGATGAATTTCAGGGACACCCATGACATTTAATTGCCTAGCTTGCTTCATCGTAAAGAAAGCCGAAGGATGACTACTTCTTTGTATATATAAAATACAATTTCTACCTGATAATTTTAAGATTTCTAATTGGATATTCGGATCATTCTGGAGATGGAAACTTCTCCTTCAGAAAGGAGGAGCATTCCTGCAGTTGCTTTTGTTGAATATGTGCAAACTTTTCTCACAACGACTGGTTTTGATGCAACCTTTGCCCTCAACACCCTGCAAGAAAGGTTGTTCATGCCAATGTTAAGATTTGTCTGTTGGTACTGCCATGCCTGCCACACTCTGTCAAAAAAAAAAAAAACACGCCAAGACATGCATAGTCAATTAAAACTAAATCTGAGGAGGCCTTAAAATGTAGAAAACCTCAAGTAACACATTCAAAATTTCAACCAGAAACATTAGACCCTATCGAGAGCTTGCAGTCTGAACCAGACTAGCAACTGGGAGAAAACATGCCTAAGTTCTCCATCTCCACCTCGTATTTGGGGAAAATCTCGGTTGAGGTCGACACCAAGCACCCAAAGCACTAAGAGCCGAGCAATGAGCATGGTGAGGGAGGGGCACGTGGGCCTCATGCGAGGACCCGCCGCTCACGTTGATTTTTATTTGTTTATTATTATTATTTATTTTTAGTTTTTAGTTTTCATTTTGGTTAAATTGTTAAGGTTTTAATTTAAATTCAATGTAAAATTTTAAATGTTTTGATTTGAAATTAATATTAATTAATATTTTGATCTTAATAATTAATAATTAATTAAATTTAATTTAAATTTGAAATGTTTTGATTTGAAATTAATATTAATTTAATGTTTAATTCTAAATAATGTTTAATATTAATTAAATTTTAATTTAATGTTAAATTCTAAATATAATTTAATTTAATGTTTAATTTTAATTTTTAATAAATAGAATATAATTTAAATTACATATAGTTAATTTAGAGTTTAAGTTTTATGATTAATTAATTGTATGATTAATCAATCATGTTTTAATTAATTAATTATGTTTTAAATTATTTATAATTAAAATTATGTTTAATTATATTTAAAATTTATAATTCATGCTTAAGGAAGGAGGGACAATTTCCTTTGATTTACTTCCTCACACTAACAGTGTAAAGGAGTTTGGTAGATGCTAGTTGCGTCTAGCTAAGGAATGGCGTCAAGGAAAGTAGATGCGACTAATTAAAGCGACTAATTAGATTGTTTTAGCGAAAGGTTAAGGACTTAGACTAGGACAGGCGGGGAGGAGGTGACATATGCACTAGGAGAGTAAGCATAGGAATTGGCAAGTATGGCGCAAGGCTAGCGTAGCTACAGGGCAAGGGAACCAATATTTTTTTTCATAGGGGTGAAGAAATCAAGCTTATACGCTTAATCCTAACCCTAACCTAGCCAATCCCCTAAAGGAGTAATGTCTGTTTACAGACAAGTAAAGAAAACTTATGCCTAACCCTATTTCTAGTTTCAGTAGCACCAATTTGAAACATCTTGGAACTCACCCTGACAAATTTGGTTGATGCAGGTTAAAGCATACAGGATGGTCAGGACTTGAGGGAGTCAAGGCAGGGGAGCGTCGTCGCAAGCACTGCCAACACCGCCAGCTCCACCACCACCATCGCCCGAACTAGCCCTCATACTGCGCTCGTTGGAAGCCATTAATGAGACTTTAAAGGGGCGACAACCGGCAGGGACTGAAGTGGAACCCCCACCATCTGGAACGGGTAATCCATAAGCGTCAAAGGATTCAGGGGGAGGACCTCCACCCGATGACATCATGCGAGAATTGCAGAAGATCAAACTTTCGGAGTTTTCTGGGGGTCGCGCCAGTGAACGTAAAGAAGCATGGTTGGAAGGCATGACAAGGTGTTTTTCCTTAAGGGACTATGCATCCAACTCAAAGGCAAAGATCATCATTTTTCAGTTAAGAGATAGCGCCTTGAACTGGTCGGGCAACCTGGAAAGACAACTACACCTTACCCCAGACACAGTATCTTGGGAACTTTTCGAGGAGAGGTTCCGAAGGAAATATCTACCAGCATACTATGAGGAACAACAGGTAGGGGCATTTCATGCCTTAGTACAGGGAAATAGAACTATAGAAGAATATGAGATCAGATTAATGGAACTGGTCAAATATGTTTCATATATGGATAATGACCAACGACAGACAGAGCACTTCATCTATGGATTGAACCCTAAGATAAGAGCTATGGTGCAGATGTAGAAACCGTCTTCAGTAGAAGAAGTGGTAGAAAATGGGCGTTATGTGGAGGAACACATGAACTTAACCGGGGGTACAAGACTGACATTTTCGCATCGCCCTGGATTCGTAGGGAAGGCCCCGAGGACATTTCCTAGGGGAGGGAGCTCAAGGCCACCACCATATGGTAACAAAGTCACGCCAAGGACAGTAGCTGCAGGGATTTCAATGGCAGTGAGTGCAACATCTCATTCATCTCCAACGATGCAGATAGGTCCACGACCATCTCAGGGAACAACGAATAGGGGAAGGGGTTCCAGGGGAAGGAACTCATTTCAGAGACAGTCACATAACAATACACAGGTTCAATCTCGTGTTACCTGTTGGGGGTGCGGAGGACCCCATTACTAGTGCGACTGCCCGGAGTTACAATCGGGGTTTGTGCATAGAGAAGGAAAGGCATCGACGGGAAGATCAAGTAGCAGCCACCAGATTTACGCAGCGGTTAATAACCGCCAAGCCGAACATCAATCCACGGTGGTGGAGTCATCGGGTACTCTAAATCATATCAATGTTAAGATTTTGTTTGATTCTAGTGTGAAAAATAGTTTCATTTCACCATCTTCATTAGAAAAGAGTGGGTTGGTAGCCTACGAGCACGATGACTTTAAACAAGTCGAGATCTCTTTGGGGGAAAAACAAGCAGTAGGACCTAGTGTCGATAATTGTATAGTAGACATGGGAGTGTGTACTACCAGGTTGAAGGTATACGTCACTGCTCTCGAGCCATATGACCTAATCATTGGAATGGATTGGTTAGCAGCTCATCGAGCTTTGGTAGATTATTTCGCAAAGAGGGTGCTTTGTGTCGACGATGAAGGAAGACCAATAGAGATCCAAGGTGTACAGAGAAAAGTGTCGTTATGCTTTATATCAGCTATGAAGGTTAAGCAATGCTTGAGGCAAGGGTATCAACTTTATGTAGTGGAAGCAGTGAATGAAAGGAAGGGACCCTCATTGGATCAGTACCCGGTATTGTCAGAATTTAAAGATGTTTTTCCGAACGAGTTACCAAGGTTACCTCTTGAGAGGGAGCTTGATTTTACTATTGAGCTAAAACCTGATGCAGAACCAATTTCCAAAACTCTGTATCGGATGACAGTGCCATAACTTTGTGAGTTGCAAATGCAGTTGAAAGAGTTACTGGACTTAGGGCTAATAAGGCCCATTGTTTCACCCTGGGGTGCACCGTGCTACAGTGAAAAATAGGGACTGTGTATAGACTACAGGGACTTGAACCGTGCTACAGTGAAAAATAGGTACCCGATGTCACAAATAGATGACCTCTTTGACCAGATGAAAGGAGCAACGGTATTCTCAAAGATTGATTTGCGATCAGGGTATCATCAATTAAGGATTAAGGAAGGTGATATCCAAAAAACTACCTTTCAAACTCGGTTTGGACATTACGAGTTTGTTGTAGTACCTTTCGGATTGACCAATGCGCCAGCAGTATTCATGAGCCTCATGAACGGAATATTCCAGAAGTACTTAGACCATTTTGCACAAGTCTTTCTAGATGACATCCTCATCTATTCCAAGAATGAAAGAGAACATGAGGAACACTTGCGAATAGTGTTGTCCTGCGTTAGAGAGAACAAATTGTATGGGAAGCTGTCGAAGTGTTCCTTCTTCCAGAAACAAATCCACTATTTAGGTCATATCATTTCTGGTGAAGGAATCTCTATGGACCTAGAAAAGGTAAAGGCCACTATGGAGTGGCCAGTGCCGAAAAATTCCTATGAGGTGAGAAGCTTCATGGGGCTAGTAGGTTATTACTAGATATTTGTGGAAGGGTTCTCAAAAATAGCAAAACCCATCACCACCTTGCAGTGCAAGGGGGTCAAGTATGAATGGACAGTAGAGTGTGATAGTGTATTCATTGAGCTTAAGAGGTTACTAACTAGTGCACCAATTCTACAAGTGTCGGATATGGAAAAGGACTTCACTGTCTACATGGATGCCTCGAAGCAAGGGTTGGGGCCTGTGCTAATGCAGGATGGAGGAGTGATAGCTTATGCATCAAGGAAGTTGAAGAAACATGAAGAGCTATACATGACTCATGATTTAGAGTTGGCAGCTGTAATACTAGCTCTAAAACTTTGGAGGCACTATCTTGTTGGGCGAAACTTTGAGCTCAAAACGGACCATCAAAGTTTAAAACATCTCTTCACTCAAAGAGATCTGAATTCCAGGCAAAGGCGATGTAGTGAGTTTATGAGTGAGTACAATTTTGGTATTTCGTACATAAAGGGAAAGGAAAATGTGGTCGTAGATTCCTTGAGTAGGAGACCATGTATCTTCTCCTTGGTAACCTTAAAGGTCAATCTGAGGGAACATGTGTTGACACAACTCCCAGGAGACAGTTGGTATTTAAAGGTTACTTCAAACCTCCAGAGAGGGACACAGTTAGATCCAAAGTATGAAGGATATGGTTTGGAAATAGACGGAATGTTAAGATATCAAGGAAGGATGTACATCCCTGAGAATGGGGATATTCGAAGCATAATACTGAAGGAAGCCCATAGAGCACTTTATTTTTCACATCCGGGTGTGAAGAAGATGTACGCAGACATGAGGAAGCTCTTCTTTTGGGTAGGCATGAAGCGCGATGTAGTCCATTTCATCGCCAAATGCCTAGAGTTTCAACAAGTGAAAGCCAACCACCATCACCCGGCAGGCCTCCTACAACCACATCATGTTCCTATGTCCAAATGGGAAATCATCTCTATGGATTTTGTTGTGGGGTTGCCGCTCACATATCATAGACACAATTTCATTCTTATGATAGTGGATAAGTTAACCAAGAGTGCTCATTTTATTCCGGTTAGAGACACTTACAATGTCACTGATGTGGCATGTGTGTTTGTAAGCGAGGTTATCCGTTTGCACGGGATACCTAAGAAGATCATTTCAGATAGGGACTCCAGATTCACTTCTAGGTTTTGGACAAGTTTGCAGTCAACGTTGGGGACTCAATTGAACTTAAGCACAAATTATCATCCTGAAACAGATGGGAAAAATGAGAGAGTAAATCAAGTCATGGAAGACATGCTTAGGATTTATGTAATGGATAATCAAACCCAGTGGGAGAAGTAACTACCTTTGGTAGAGTTTGCCTACAATAATAGTTATCATAGCTCCATCAGAATGCCACCCTATGAAGCTTTGTATGGAAGGCCATGCAGAACGCCATTGAGTTGGGATAGACTAGAATACCGAGTAATAGTTGGGCCATAATTGATTTAAGAAATGGAGGAACAGGTGATTCAGATTAGGCAGAGACTAAAGGAAGCACATGATAGACAGAAAAGCTATGCGGATGCACACAGGACCGACCGAAGTTATGAAGTGGGAGACCAGGTTTTCATTCGTATCAGGACTAATAAGAGTACCATATGGTTCGGGAAGGGTACAAAGTTGTCACCTCGATTTATAGGACCATTTCGGATCCAAGAGAAAATTGGACCCGTTGGATATCGTCTCGTACTGCCACCCCACTTGCATAAAACTCATAATTTATTTCATGTATCTGTTCTCCGTCATTATGTTACTGATGAATCACATAAACTAAATTGGAAGGAATTACAGGTATCGAACATGGGAACCCTCACGGTAGAACCATTACGCTAATTGGACCATAGAGTTCGACAGCTTAGGAACCATCTGGTAGACCAAGTTAAGGTCCAGTGGGACAAGTATAGTCCAGGATCTGCTACTTGGGAAAACATCGAGACAGTACGACGACACTATCCCTCACTTTTTTGACCACCTCGAGAACATCTTTCTCGAAGTTCGGGTGTATGTAACACCACCTTTTGACTTAGACAACCAGGATTACCTGAGGCCTATATACTTTATTTTCTATTCACAATGAAAGTATTAAGTGATACACCTAAACTTTAAATGTATGAACTTTTACGAATGTTTAAATGTTATTGATGATGATGTATGTAATGCGATCTATTATGTGAATGTAAATTTTACGAATGTTTAAATGTTATTGTTGATGATGTATATGATGCGACATATGGTGAGAATGTGAATTTAATGAATGTTTAAATGTTATTAGGATGATGTTGGATATGATCCAATCTATTTTGGGTAAATGATAATCTTATGAATGGGTGTCAAAATTGAATTATGGGATATTATGAGATCTATTTCTAACTGGAAAACTTTGATGTTAATTTATCGGTATAGGGATACCAAATTGAAATGATGATAGTATGCAATTACATGATGATAATGGATAGAAATGTATGAGTTTGTGTTACAGAATAATCTGCAGGTTATGGGCTATGAAATAGCTAAGGGATAATGATGATGAAAGTGGATATCAGGACCACTAACTGAGAAACATTATGGTATGAATATTGTATGTCGAATTTATATTGGTTTGGATGCATTTCTATGATATGTAGACCAGTGCATGATTTCAAGGGATGACATTGCCCAAAACCAAATAAACGATGACAAAACCCCCAACAACACGGTGCCACTGTATATTCCATTGTAGGGTTTGGACCCTAGTTATGATTAGGAGGGGTGGAGGCATTTCCCACCGTGTATCCTCCGAAACGTGAAGTCATGGGAGGACGGTGTTAGTTCATGCTCCCCAAGACGTGTGATGATGACTATCAGATGCCTTCTAGGGAAGCTTGGTCGAGATAGCGACACTTCTGCTTACAGGTTCTATTTGGAGTTAGGTCAATATAGTTGACGCTACAAGATAGTCTAGCAGAGGAAGGATAGGAATGGAGATAGAAGTAGGTTAGGGAGGAAGGATGAGTAGTGATAGTTGAGAAGGTATGGAGATTTGTCTTATGGTGGAATTTAATGTTTTCCCTTCAAAAAGAGAAATGTGTATATATGAATATTCATTATTACGTAACTAAACCACAATTGTTTAAATAAAATTGTTGAACGGGATAATAGTAATTAAAGGATTTCTCAAACAATTGATTGGTTTGTTATCTTTTATAAAAGACTAGTCTTCCTGACTGGATTGGATGCATACATAAATTACTAAAGGATGATAGTTTTGATTATTAGTACATGCACGAGACTTGTATGTACTAGCTACACGTGCATTTCTTGTACATGTACACTAGTATGTATGAGTTTTCTTGACTTACTTATTGATAATGTTGGTTACTTGTTATGAATGTGTGAACCATGTTTCTTTTGCTTTGTACCATAAGTACCTTAACTTCGGGACGAAGTTTCATGAAGGGTGGGTGTATGTAACAACCCTGCTTAAATAGATGTATAGGATTATTAATTATAATTAATTTAATAATCTAACTGTCCTAAAAGTTAGCTAATTAATAATTATTTCTTAAATAACATTAACTAATTAATTATTATTAATTACTTGTTCATGACTGTCAAGGACTAATTAATTATATTGTTAAATTTATGTATATGGAGGGGATTAGGGGCATTAATAAATGGATAAGGAACATGAATAATGGGATAAGGAGGCATTAACTATGTGGATAAAGGAATGAATGCAGAGATAAGGAAATAAATGAGGAGAAAGGGTGGTGAAGGGGGATATGAGCGGAAGAGGTTACGAAGTAAGGGAATTATGATTCTACAGGGAATTTTATTGTGGGGGGGTTGTCTTGGATTTGGAGGGAGGAGAGTTTGAGTTATGTAGTTAGGAGGATTAGTACAAGGGGCACCGGTTTGCTGGGGGTTTTGGGCACGGGGGCTAGGATATCCATATGGTATTCTGGAGCTAGGAAGATGTCCTAGTTGGAAGAGTGGAAACTCGGTTTGGGCAGAGTTGGTATGTGGCTTCAAGCTGGGCAAGACAAGAGGAAGCAGCAGGAAGGTCAACAAGACAAGCGAAAGGTTAGCATCAGAATAAGGTATTTTAATTTACGTATTTGTTTTATGCAATTTAAGGAATATGATGTGTTATGAGGTTGTCCATAAGCTATTATGTTTAACTCAATAAATTTTATATGTTCTGGTGATTAATTTATTTGTGCAATTGAAATGATTTGTATCAAAATTTGTATTTATAGTCACTACAATATATAATTGCTAAACTATCTTAGATAAGATTTGGAACAATCAAAGATCATCTCATGACAAAACTGGTCTTGGATACAACATGAAAGAATATGGTGACAAGTAGAGAACCATTTACAAACATGAGAAAGGATCATCCTTCTCAAAAGGAAAAGGTGCAATCACAAACTGATTACAAACCATGAACTTTGTTAAGGAAGGAAGCTATATAAGTAAAAAGGAAAAAGAAAATCAAAAGACATATTTCTCAAGACAAAATAAATTCAAGAATGGAAACACCTTCAATGGCTATTTTTTTTACTGTTATAACTTTGGCCATAAAGAAATGGACCGTAAGAAACTAGAGAAAGGATATACATGAAAATCCAAAAACTCAATTAGATGTTGGAGACGAAATTTTGTTGGGAGCACAACAAAATTTTGTCATACAATGAGATGTTACAACTATGATAGGGTTGGGCACAAACCCCAAAGCTACAAAAGTTCAAAAATTCAATCCTTAAATAAGTCATTGAAGTCAGGGAGAAAACCTAATAAAAGTTGGAAGAATAAAGGAGATGACAAATCTCCAAAAACACAATTACAAAGAAAAGGTCCAAAAAGAAGAATATTTCATAGAAAGATATGGTGAATAAAATATGAAGGAGAAATCAAGAAAGATGATCTTGCACCTGAAAATGAGAAAATTAATAACAAAGAAGTGATGGGTGAAGGTCCTAATAAGGAATGTGAAATTCAATATGAAATAGATCAAGCTCAAGGAAGGGAAGTCCCTGTAGAAGAATATGACACAATCTTGATGTTGTCATAATCCTTTAGCCAAAGAAATAAAAATCATTGATAGAGCGAGTTGTATAATACAAGTAGGAGAAAATGGACAAAGGAGAGCATCGCCTTAGGGGGAGTATAA
This sequence comes from Picea engelmannii, assembly GCA_009831015.1. Classification (NCBI taxonomy): domain Eukaryota; kingdom Viridiplantae; phylum Streptophyta; class Pinopsida; order Pinales; family Pinaceae; genus Picea; species Picea engelmannii. The sequence goes on along the minus strand of ML782314.1, from coordinate 51,463 downwards.
CCTCATAGGGAACAAGAAAAGATCTTTTTTTTCATTTTTGTAAAAAGGGGAGAAGAGAAAAAGTAGCAAAGAAGTTCAAGGGGTATCAATCAACGAAGATCAATTGATATTAGAAAAGATCAATTGATAAAAAAAATTGGTATTAAATCAATTATTATCAATCCTTAATTGATATTCCTGTGAAATATCAAAGAAGAATAAGAACCAAATCAAGAAGATCAGTAAGATTCATACTCATTCTATTTTAAAAGGCAAATTCAATAAAAACTCAGGGGGAGTATTTTGGTTTTCAAATAAGAAAGTAATTAGATTGGATTTAAAAGACTTGATCACTACAAATTAGTATCACTACAAATTAGTATCAAGAACACTACTTATTTGAACACAAATATCCCAATGGATTGAGATAAGAAGTCAATAAATTCACAGGGGATAAAAATAGTCAGAGCCTCACTATTTGTCATTGATGTCAAAGGGGGAGAGAAGCACTAAAACAAATTTAAGAAGAATTTTTTTTTCCATCATATATAAAAGAATATGAGTGATAGGGGGATAAAAGGTATGAAGTCATTCTTGTTTTATAGATACATTTCCCTCAATGACAAAGGGGGAGATTGTTTGCATTATTGATTATGTGTTTCCATTGATGGAAACATGAGTCCAACATGTAAAGTAACCAGAAGAAGAGGAAAATCACCTAGTGGTAGAAGCAGTTCATGATCACTATTGATCTCGATAAGATCAACAATGATCCTATGATTCTAAATATTAGGAGACGTAACATGAAGAGAATCCATGTACAAAAGTAATAATTAAGTATAAATAATTAAGATCTCAAGAGGGTTAGTGACTGAAGATCAATGCATAAATGAATGAAAAAATAGTTATTAAAAAGATTAGAAAAAATAGCGATGAAACAAATTAGAAGCAAGAAACTTTAATCAAAGATCACAAGGGAAAGCACATTGCAGAAAGTCAATAGGGATCGAATTTCCAACAGATCAATGATATTGGTTCAATTGCAATCCAAGTATAAACCCAAAATATTAGAAGAGATTACGCATAGGAGCCATCCATTATCATTTCGGGACAGTCTAGAACCGTCATATTAAGAGACAGTAAACTCTGATGTTGACCACTCCAATGGAAATAAGACAAGAACATATGAAATTACCCAAAGGTTGAAGCCCCAAATTAACAACAACCATTGATTTGAAGAAGAATACGGGAACCGTCATATTAGGAGATAGTCAATTTTGGTGGAAACAGGAGAAACCATTATGTAGACCTCTGAATCCCTGAACCTCCAGAGTCACGAACTCCCATCGTCCATCGAATCAGAAATTCCTTCATTCGTTTATCTATTAATAGTGTGCCAAGAAACATGTTTACCACTTTGGTGCTGAACAAATTTGATGAAAATTATTTGGACCTTTGAAGCCCCAAAGTACCAAAATCATGAACTCATGTCAACCGTCGGATCAGGAAATCCAGTCATTCATTGATCTGGAGTACCTATGACCGTTAGATCTAGGAGGAGGACATGTGACACATTAGGATATCCACATTAGTAAGACCACATCAATGAGGAAACATGGTGCATTCAGATGGTAACAAGTGTCCATGTCTAGTTGGAACTTTAGGCATGCAAAAGTCACGAATCTAGGTGACACGTGGCAACCACTCAGCCAATTCCACATCAACAATGATGTCAGCAAGCTAAGTCACTACGAGATTAATATCTTCTAGGATATGTATTCTCTAATACCAACAAATACCTGAAGCGTTGAAGGCCAAAGCTAATGATGGTCGTTGATCTAAGATCTTTCGGGTTCTCTCGATCGTTGATCAAGTACAGTGGAAGTATAGAGTAAGCATAACTCACGAAGTATTGCTAATCATTGATCTACTTTAGGAATTTTCTCAACCATTGATCAAGCATAGTGGAAGGATATCCTAATTAGAGGTTTTAACTAACAAAAAGCGAGCACCACTGCTTTATGACTTATTCAATAGGTTATCACTCCAGAGGAATTGAAGTACTTTAGAGTTTTAGTAACCCAAAGTCCCGGAGTACCGAAGCTATGAAATAAGATCTGGACCATTGAAGTTTATGGACACACATCAACTCAATGTTAACACTTCGATGAAATTTAGTCCATAAGAATTGGAAGTTTATAAAAAGAACAAACCCCCAAAGCGGTGAAGTACCAAAGGAAATGACTATTGTTCATCTCATGATTGAATCTCTTCCATTATATAAGGATAAGAAAATTGTGAGAAATGAGTCTTTTAAAAGGAATGATCAGACCATTGATCATAATCATGGTCAATGATGAGGATTAAAACCGTGAATTGAAGTTGCTCGAAATAGAACACTCTGGAATATGTCACTTCGGAGATAACAAGATTTGGTGAAGAGAAGAAAATTTCTAGAGCACCAAAGCCCAGAGAACACGGTCCCAACACTGGACATATGGGGGATAAAAAGAAAAAGAGAAAGAATTATGAAGCAAGAAACATTGGTCTCGCGATAGAGGAGTAAGGTTTAAAGAAGAGGAAGTGATTAAAATAATAAGTCTATGGTTTTGTGCATATGGTCATATGAAAATGGTTTGAAGGAATAACCTCCATATAACTCGATTCCTGCAACATTTGTAGTGACAAGATTTTAGCCAGAACGAAACAAAATGAAAATCAAGGGATTTGAAGTCTTTAAATCAAACTATTAATAATAATAATATAAATTATTATTATTAATTCAAATGAAGAGGTCTAACAGTTAAAACAAGTGGACACAATTCTTCAAACTCATACATATTAGGAGACTATATAAATAAATATGTATGGTGAACAAAAGTGGTAATTTAATTTGTTGAAGTATATATATTTATATATAATGGATCAAATGAAGGTTCATTCTATCAGGTTGGTGCTTGTTTACAAGATGGGTCTTCTATGAGGAATGGGTTCCTCACATCTCAGTTGGATCTGAGATCAACAAGCTGGGACTTGTTATGAGGGTTGGATTCCTCATTTCTCAATTGGATCTAAGAACTACAAGATGGGTCTTGTAATAGAGAGTCAGTTCTCTCACAATTGTTTGAAGATGAGTATTAATCTTATGTATTTATTCAAGTTAAATAAATAAACAAAATATTTATTCTTTTATATATTTGTTGAGAAATTGAAATAAATATATGTTGTTCAATTAATTGATGAAAAGTGGAAAATTGTCCAAATTTTTGTGACACTGATTCGCCCCCCCTCTCAGTGTCAAGTGTACATTTCAACAGTGTATCCCTCCCCTTTTCCGTAATTCCATATGAACTATAACTACACTCACAAACACAACATTAAACATTCATATCTAGTACATAGTACATCAAATAAGTAATGAATATTAAATCATGTCAATCAGAGGAATGAGAATAATATGGAAGGAAGGAGAAAATGAGGAATAGTTCCCAATCTAAATGTACTCAACCCTAAAAACAAGAACCATAAAACCATAAAGAACCCTAACCCTAGTCACAAAATAAACCATCCACTCCTCACAACAATAATAATAAAATGTATTATAGAAAAAAAAAAGAGAGAGAATTATGATATTAAAATGACAAAGAAGACATCGAAGAAATGATTTGGCTATTGAATAAGGTGAAAAGGAAGGAAATTATGTATATGGAAAATATACTGAAAATTTACATAGGTCCATGGAGAATAAGAACGAAGGATTACCTCAGTGAAGTCATCCAACGAGGGACATAGTTTCGAATGAAGTTTCAACTTGAGCAATGAAAAGGTACTTGAGATTTATCACTTGGAAAACATGTCTATTGAATATAAGCATGGTTTTTGGTGTAGACCTTCCCTTCTCCCTAATTCCATATGAACAATAACTACACTCACACACACACAATATTCAACATTCATATCTAGTACATATTACACCAAATAAGTAATGGTTATTAATTCACATAAACTGGAGGAATGAGAGTAATAGGAAAAGGAAGGATAAAATGGGGATAAGTTCCCACTCCAAATGCACTCAACCCTAAAAACAAGAAGTATAAAAACATAAATAACCCTAACCCTAGTCACAAAAAAAACCATTCACTCCACACAACAAGAATTAAAAAATGTATTTGATAAAAAAAAGAGTGGTTGTATGCCCACCTAGAGTCCACACAAATACTTGTATCTATAAAAGTAAGTGGATTACAATGATGTGATATCTATGGAATTTCTAAGATACATAAACATAGGACTTATATCTCGCTTACTTCACCAACATGGATACTTTGTGGAACTAAAATATGACCTAAATTCTCAGTCTTATACATATATATTGGTCCTTAGTGTAGTCTGCATAGAAAAAAAGATAAAATTGTCAATAATAAATAAGACTTTGACTTGGTTCCTCTATTTTTGTCACTAGAAAAGAACATAAATAGAGGCTCTACGTATTTACTTAAAATTTTGCTCCTACTCTTGAGGTATGTGAATATTGTTTTGTTTACAATGCTCCAACGTTTCTAGGATAAATATATTCACATATACCACGTATTTTGAAGTGAAACCATAATATGAATGATTGGAATCAATTCAACCCAACCTCTTCATTAAATAATAAACCAGTTATTTGTTTGAACAAGTTAATAGCTTCAATGGTAAAGGATTATATGCAAACAATAACTAAACTAGGTTGATCTATCATCAATTGGAAGAGCTACTTCCTTCATTATCGACATTCCATAGCATTGATGCAAATATATATGTGCAGTCACCATTAAAGGTGCACTTCAATTCATTCTTGAAATTGCTATCATACTCGTATTAACATATGCCTATTGTACCATACACTTCCTAGAAATCATATGATGAAAATGCCATTCAATTCGGCTAGACTTGGTGTGTGCAAATTGAGTTATTCCAAAGGTATTTGGTTTAGTTAATGTCATTGTAAATATAAGAAGAATCAATTCTTTGATTCTTTATACGGGCTCAAATTTTGGTTTTAGTATATGGTTTCTTGGACTTGCACATGACAATGAAAGTTTCAATGTATTTTTTTCTTGACTATTCACTAAACCTTTTATGAGAAAACACTTAATCAACACATATAGTAGATAACTTCATAAAATAATAGAATAAGAAAAAACTACTCTATGCCAAATGATATTCCAAAGATTTCCCAATTCCAAATCAAATGAAAGGAAAAACATTTAAATAAGTGTGAAATGTCTCTGAACCATTTTGTAGTTGGAATAAACTATAACCCAGGGGCCAAATCACTATCTAATGACTTGGAACTAATACCTAGCCCTAATATTACACACTTATGGCGTGGGAAAATCACCTACCATGTGACATATAGTCTGTGCAACTTGCATGTAGGATCAAGGAGCACCCAAGATGCAACATGCGGTCTCAATTCTCTTGTATTTTTGTGTAAGAACATGGAGAAGAAACCATTTCTATGCATGTATTTGGGAAGTGCCAATTTCCATATATGGATTTGATAATCACTATGTTTATAGATAGAATTATAAATTATTTAATTCATTGAAACAACCATTTAATAGTGTCCATGGATATTCAATCTTAGGGTTGTTTGACAAAATAGGGTATTCTCACATAGGATAGACACCTTCAATAACCACTCACACAACCAGATAAAATATCAACACGTTGATCATTTTACGAGGTTCAAACCATTGAAGAGAGAAATATTCCACATCCCCAACCAATGTGGTTCTCTTCTTCTACTGAAGAAATAACAATAACCTATTTTTTTTCACAATCCCAGGTTATAGGTCTAGAACCAAGGATGGAAACATAACATGTAGTATAATTTTTTACCATAGAGGTCATTGGTCCAATCTAAATTAGTGAAACCAACCAATAAATGAGTCCCCCTTCACTTTAATGTATCCCAAACTAAACTATACCCTAGATATACTAAAATATCATTTTTTCTACTTTATAATGGATTTCATGAGGTGTTTGCAGACACAAGGAAACAAAACTAATAGAAAAGGAAATATCAATATAGATAGAGTCAAATACAAAAGGATACAAATTAACTAACAATACAAAGTGGCAACAACTTCAAGAGTAGTATAGGTGGCAGCAAGTTTGACTCTAGTTTGGAAGGGATAAAGGGTTGGTTTATTATCTTCCATGTGAAAGCAATGAAGGTCACATGCATACTTAGACAAGGAAATAGATATTCCTTCCTTCCTTAGGAAATAGATATGCATAATGCAAATACCCTAAGTCTATTATTTCAAATGTATTTTTAAGGATACATTTCACGTGGTTAAAAGTTTAGGGTCACTACCATTGAGGATAAGGTCATCTAAATAAAGGATAAGGTCATCATCCTAATTTCTTGGTATAGACATTAGGGTCAAAATATCCTAATAATAAAATTCCTTCAAGAGTGCTAAACTACCTATGTAGAGTATGAATTCTATAAATGGGGAAAAAATCTGAGCATAGTTAAAACTTTTGCATAGAGGGAAGGATTTCAAATTTCCATTATTCCTACACCACTCATGAACTTCATAAATTTGATATATGAACTTCTAATTCAAATATGAGAATATTTAGTTAGTAATTTATGAATTTTACCAGTATTTACCAAGTTTTACCATTTTTTCAACTTTGCCTAGAAAACATAAAATTGAACATTTACTTTTATAAATTTACGTGATTTATTTTCTTAATTTTTACATGTCTTATGAGTAAAATACTCCATGCTAAATTTAAGTTTTTTCCAAAATTTACGAATCTCCTAATTTCAAGCATTTCTTTCTTATTTTTAGGGGCTAGTCATTATTCCCAATATTTCCCTTTGGACATCAAATTTACTCGGTAATTTTTGGTAAATTTCCTCTCTTTACCAAATTATAAGGGAATTTAATTATCCACAATGTGTCAATTTCTAAATTTCATTTTTATTTAAAATTCATAAATTTAAAGTGCATTCTCACTAATTTTCTAATGTTTGTTTGTAAAAATACTTGTCCTCTTCTCTAATGTCTGGCTTCTTCTCTTATTGTCAAACAAGGGTCTCATCTTCCTTCAAATTATGAGTTTGGTATATTTTCCAGACCAATAGAGAGGCCAAAGTATTATGCCCAACTTTCAATTTTCTAAAAACAAATTGCACTTTCATAATTACCAAAATGATTTGTCATGGCTCTGGTGGCTTGAATTTACTAATATTTGAGGATTAGTTCATATAGACTAATACAGGTGATCAACGAGCATTCCGATCCAAATTTTATTTATAACCCATTGCTAACATTTTTCTTTTTCTATATAGGGGTAGGCAGAAAATCAACGACAAAATATGATTTCTAAAACTTTACTTCATATTTCCTATCTAGCTAGACAATTGTTTGTGTAGGACAATTTTGGGAAATAATCAAGGTAGTTCCAGAAATAGAGGAAAAGAAGCACTAGAAAAAGAGGAAAAGAAGCACCGAGAAAAAACGTTACAAAGTGGAAAAACTATTGTGGAGTAGTTGGAAAGTGGAAAAGCATCAACTTGGAGAACGGTTGGATCGTGGACCAACCGAGATTAAGTCAAGGGGAAAGTGGACAAACCTAATCTTCTTAGGGTTAGGGTTTTTGTAAGGGATTTGTCCCATTTTTCTATATAAGTAGAATGTATTAGGGTTGTTGTCGGTTAGAAAGTGTAGGTGATGGAAAGACAACTATTAGGGAGGAGGTCCTAAGTTTTGTCTGTCATGATCTATGGAGATCAAATGTAATGGAGGAAGAATTGTATAGTGCACAACACTATATTTTCCATGAATATGAATAAAGAGCCAAAGAGACAAATCTTTGTGGACATAGCCTAGGAGGGGGTGAACCACAGTATACATGTGTCATGTGTATGGATATTTTCATTGCTTACATTTACATTTGAGTTAATAAGTTTTATGATGAACATGGTAGAGTGGTAAAGGAAATAATAATTTTCACTAAGGATAAATTGATGAACTCTGTAGAAAATCACTAAATGGATAAATGCCATAGTTAGTATTCATATATGGATCTTATGTTGCAGTAGATGAATGTATGCCTATTGTTATATGCTATTATAATGGTCAATGAAGTCTATTGGAATAATTGAGTCACTGGTCTGAGCTAAGGTCCTGCTAAGTCCAGTTTAATAAATGAGGGTTTGTGAGCTAGTGGTTGAATATATGTAATGTCCCCGAGAGAGAAACACATCCCATCCCATGGTTGCAGACATCTAATTCCTTCAGACACCCATTGAATCCATCTCGGGTGAGACTGCACAATGCACTTTGTGCGTTGTGTTTCCTTCTGGTATGAATAAGGGTCAATGGTCAAGGGGTGGTTGGTAATCCTATAGTTAGAACTTGGGTCAGCCCATAAGCAACCAAAAATGGTTATGTTTCCAGTTGGAAGTCAAAATATTAGATCAGGAGGGATGCAACACATAATATAGTGAAAGGGCTTAAGAAAGGGGATGTTTTTAGGTTGGAACCCAATGAAATCAAATATTGAAAGATGGTTGAGAATTCATGAACTAGATTTTTCCCACAAAGATAATAGAAGCTCTAAGTTTAAGCCAAGACTGTACCTGGAGAGATATGTATTCAACAGAATACATGAGAGTTTATGTACTGAGTTTCCCATGCTATTCCGGGAGTGGATAACACAGTTGAAAGATACCCATCCAAAAATAGATTTAGATTGGTGGAGTGGACAGAAGAGAAAATCACATGGTTTAAAAGGGTGAATAAAAAATTCACACGCGCAGTAGATTTATGGATAGGCAACATTGTAGTGGGGTATATCATTGAGTTCACAGTATATACATCGAAATCTAACAAATTTTCAGAGCAGGATTTTCTTAAGGGTCCAAGGGGAAGGTACATTGGGTCATTGTAAACTTCGATCAATATATTATTGCATGATAAAGGGGTATTAACCATGGAATCAGACAACTAAGCTACCCTACGTGCATGGGAGAGTTAGGGGAAACACTAAGGAAGGTCTGATATGGAGGGGGAAATCGATAGAGAAGACCGCAATAAAGAGAAATATCCCATTATTATGGATCAAGAGGAGATCCAGGAAATTATGCAGAAGGAAAGAATGATGTTCAGTGGTAGACCATACTAGTATAAGCTCAAAAGGAAGAAAACAACAGTAGCTAAGAGGGAGGCCTTAGAGAGTGATGAGGAAGAGGTAGAGGATCTCCATGCTGTGGACCACATTGAAGAAATATTTCACACCACATATGAAATAAAGACTAGAGCGGGATACAATGAGGAATCAGATACCCCTGTCCAAATCTGAATTAGTGTAGAACCTACAACCCCATGTACGATTAATACATCAAAAAATAAATAGTTGTTTAGAGAAAAAGTGACTGACAGTCAGAGGAATCTAGGAGATCATAATAGAAGTGAGGGTACAAGTGGAAGTACCAACATCAATATAGGTAGTGGTACAAGCGGAAGTACCAGTAGAAACACCAGGGGGAGTTCAAGTCTGAACAACAATACATAGATAGTAGTACTCCGTGGAGCAGGTACAACACATTTGACAATTGGATGTGTATATCCAACGAAAAGACTACTAGAGTTTCATGGGGATGGATCAAATGACCCAGAGAAGAACATATTCATGTGTGAGTGAATATGGGAAGTGAAAAGAGTCATTGATGAGGAAACAAAAGTAGCACAACTAGCAATAATGTTCAGAAACCACACGATGGATTGGTACATGAATTTAGTAGTGAACAATCCACGGGGTGTGCCAAGAATAGTAGAACAAATAAATAAGGCACTGATCACGGAGTTTCATAGGTTGAAATCAAAGTATCATTTTATGAATGAGATGATTGAGGTTAGATAGAAACCAGGAGAGTTTGTATGGGACATCGATCAAAAGTTCAAGACATTGAAAGGTAAACTGAAGTATCACATTTCTGACATGCAACATAGACATTTTTTTATAAATTCTTTGTTACCACACTTCAAATATTCATTGAGACAACAAAAATTTCAAACCCAGGTAGAGGCACTGCAAGCAGCAATGTAGTTAGAGGTGAATCAATATAAGCACATAGATCCATCTATATAGGATATTAAGGAATACCTGAAGAACTTGACAATGTAATTAAACCAGAATAAAAGCAGGGAGAACATAGAAGCAGTGTGGTGTACCCTGTGTAGGTCATATGGAAATCACAAGAATGAGTGTCCGATGTTTGCGCAGTACCTGGGAGTATGTATTCCAAATCCATTTACTATAGGAGGGCCTTGGTGTGAAATATGAAATACATGTGGGAATGATCCTTATCACTTGCCTATGCTGCAGAAGTACAAGACATAAACAAAGAGTACTTTCTATAACTTTCGTAAGTCGGTGGGACATGAAGACAAAAATTGTAGAAATTTGGATTTAATGAAGGAAAGAAACTCAAATGAATACATGATGCAATATCATTTGATGGCAAGACAGACTGTGAAATATTTTGGGAATGCGCAGTAATTTCAAGTAGTGCCACAGTTTCAGAAACACCCGTAGTATAATTAGACACCACATTACCATCAACTAGACATGGATCCATAGGGGAACATAGGAGGATTCATAGGTAGAGGAAGAGGAGGAATGGGTAGAGGAAGAGGGCCTATTATCTTACATAATTTTCAATAACAAGGACACTATGCCAGAGATTGTCCTCAACTAGAAACAACATGTATGTACTGTCACACAAAAGATCACATGAAAGAAGAGTGCCCAAAGTTGATGATGAAGATCCAAGAGAAGATGAATCTAAATAAGCATAACGTTCTATGGATTGTTGCATAAACAAGAGATCCTGGGAGGAACATCAATATAGTAACTAGAGGAGGAGCGAATATAGGAGCATATGCACATGATCAGAAGAAGGAATATCAATGATGGATTCAAAAGAACACTCAGCCACAACAACAGTTTGATGCCGAGAAGGAGAAGAAAACTTTCAAGGAATCATAGAAGGAGTTCCTGAAGGAGAATGAAGCCTCCACATCAAATATTGTGTAGAGGTATGATACTCCTATTTTTGACATGCCTTAGTCTTTGGATCATACTTACAAAGGAGAGAAAATAGAGAAAGTAAGTAACTGAAAGAGTTTCCTGGAATCTTTCTTTAAATTACTTAATGATAAGAATGCCATGGATTTTTTTAAAAGTATGATTGAGAAATATAGCATAGAATAAGGGATAGGAACATAACCAAAGAAGATTAATCAAGTCCATATAAGTAAAATAACTAGTAGAGAGTTCATATTGAATGAAAATATAGGAGACTTTAACATGGGAAATGCTATCCTAGATTTAGGATCAGATGTCAACATTTTGCCAAAAATGACTTGGGAAGTAATGGGAGAAGTTAGAACCTACACTAGGGTATTCCAATATCCAATTGAAGCTAGAAAACCATCATAGAGTGATTTCCATAGGTATATTGAAGAATACAATAGTGGATCTAGATGGTGTGCGCACCACAACATACTTTGTAGTAATGGATATGGCAGATGAGTCTATACCATTTCCAACATTACTAGGAATTGATTGGGCCTTTGATAATCAGGCCATAATTAGTTTAAAGAATAGAAAGATGATATTTGAAGCTCAGAACTTCAGAGTAGTAGCACCTTTGGATCCTTCATATTGTGAAATATATGTAGAACCTGTTCCTAACAATGTTCTACAGGATGATGTGAACCAGTTGTATAGGAATATTGCGCGAGATGAACACTATGTGAATCCAACTGTAGATGGAGTACTCAGTTGGAGAAGTATTAATTCTGACATGTCAAATTCGAATACTAGAGTAGAAAATTGACAAAAAAGATTGCATAAATTTTGTATTATGAGGTGTGTCAAAGTTACACACGTAGTAAGATGGATTGGGGGAGAAGTAAGACAATTTCATACATTTACTGAATAGGACAATTTAGAAAACTTCCTGACAGAGTTCAAATAAGAGGTTATGGATAGTCAGATATTACTAGTGTTGGATATAGAACTCAGGGACACACATGCATGATGTTGGGGTGCACATAAGAAGGTAATCCAGGACTGGTATCAGTGTAAGTGACTGATGAACATAATATTTGGTAGGAGTCAGCAGGATAGACCCCTATAGAAGTATGATGGAAGAGAGAACCCAAGACATCATATAAATGATTGTGTCACTAATTGGATATTGGTACCACCAGGGGAATGGAAACATTACTCTATTCATACATTAGAATGAATACCTAGTAATTGGTACAAGGAGCAGGAACTATGTAGACAAGATGTGAGTCGGGGCACAATGCAACAGACTTTTATTAGGACCTTTGCATTTGAAAGTGAGAATCCATGGTTGGATCTGCAATTACAAAGGATCAAAGTGAATATATTTTAAGAGTATGGGGTAGATACAGTGACAGTAGATAGAGATTATAGAAAATAAACACTTGAACAATTAGTTTATTGTTATCAGGTCACAGAGGATGAAGAAGCAGAGGAAAACCCATGTGACATACAGATAGTATAAGGGGAAGGAAAAAGAAGGTTGGAAGGACCCATGTTACAATAATAAGAGTTCATTGTAGCTATGAAGATTAAAAAGGTCAATATTGGGACTGAAGAGAATCCCAAGATAGCCAACAATGGGGATTATTGAGATAGTGAGACAATGGAAAAGAGAACTAAATTATTGCATGAGTATAGTGATTTATGCCCAGCCACATTTTCATAAATGAAAGGGGTAGCAGGAGAACTTGGATAAATGAGGATACCCATCAGATCATAGGCAAGATGAGTTAGACAGAGACCATATGTATTAAACCCCAACTATAAGCATAAAGTTAAGGTGGAACTTGACAGAATTCTATAATCGAGAATCATAGAGCCTATGGAATAATCAGAGTGGATTAGTCTAATAGTGGTACAGGAAAACAAGATTGGAGGGATTAGGATATGTCTGGATCTAAGGAAGTTAAATGATACATTCCTTCATGATTCTTTTCCTACTCCATTTACATATGAGGTGTTAGAGAATGTGGGAGGATAGGAAGTATACTCTTTCACAGATGTATTTTTAGGTTATGATCAGATCAGAATTGCTCTGGAGGAGAGGTACAAAACTACATTTGCAACAAAGTGGGGGTCATATCAATACAAAGTAAAGTAATTTGGTTTAAATAATGCATTAGCAACATTTTTAGAGTAGTAGTAGTTGCATTCAAGGATTTTATACATAATATTTTAGAAGTTTACTTGGATGATTGGAGAGTATTCAGTTTACTGAAGGACCATGTATAAATTTTGAGGTTAATGTTAGAAAGATGTAGGAAATTTCATATTTCCTTGAACATTAAGAAATGTATATTCAGTACATGTTGGCCCTTGGATATGAAAGGAAGATAATATTAAGGAGGAAAGGCGAATTGTGAACTATGCTGAAGACATATAAACTGAGGAAGGGTCGAAGTGGGAAAAGAAGCATAAAAGAAGGTGAAAAAGAAGGAAAAGCTATTCATTGGAAGAGAATATTGAGGAAGACAAAGCAGTAAGGAAGACACATTGTGGACAACTCAACAAGAGGAATACGACATCAATGAGTGATTGGATCACCTTGTGGGAAAGAAGGAAAGACATCCTGGCAAAGCCTTAAAAACACGGGTCAAGTTCACCTATGGTGTTAGAACCTAGGGTTTTGGATCTAGGGTTTTGACACCTAGACTTGTGCCATGTAATATATAAATAAAGGTCTAGAAGAATTGGGAGGGTTAGTTCTAGGTTGGGTTGTTGATACTATGGTTGTTATTTTTCATTGTTGAGAGTTGATTGTGGAGAACAATGTTGAGACTCTATTGTAAGATCTTCAGCTAGGTGCGAAGATCAACCCTACAAATGGGTGTGCAGGGAGGGACGAGAGAGGAGAGAGAGAGATATGCAATCTAAGAGCACAGATAGAACTGTATGTTTTCATATAATATATCAAGAAACATAGTTTTGTGGATGCAGCCCTAGGGAGAGGTTGAACCATGTATATCTTGTTGTTATGTGTGATTGATGATGTGTTATTTTCCATCTATTACATCATTAATACATTGTTGTGTTAGATCCGAGATATAACTTGCGAAGTAGGCTTACGAGAGATAAATAATAACTAGATTGTTATGTGTTGTTTTCCTGGAATCACTTTGCATTTCCTTTGGTTGTAGACACCTGTGTCCTGCAACCCCCTATTGCTACTTCGAGTGAGATTCCATATATTCTGTAGGTGTTGTCGAAAGGTCCAATATTTAGGGTTTGTTGGTGCATTGTAAGAGTTGAATCCTAGCGTTAGTACAAAGGATTGGTTGGGAAGGTACATATTCACTGACATACACAAGATTTTATTTGGGGGAATTCATAAAGAGTTATACGAGTGGTTAGCCAGATTAGAAGATACCCATTTTGAGATCATATCTAGACCACCTGTGGTTTGGACAGTAGCATTGATCAAGAAGGTCAAGAGAGTTGATAAAGTTGTATCTGGGGCCATGGATTTTTGGTTTGATAACACTATTGCAGGGTACATTACTGAGTTTTCTATTGACAGAGTTGAATAGTATAGACAAGCAGAGAGTTACTTCTTTAAGGGACCTATAGGGAAGTTGCTACACTTTTTAAAGATGAGGATTAAGATGCTATTGCATGAGAAGAATATCCTGAAGATACAGTGAAGCTAATTTTCAAGAATTCAGACAGTGACAGTGACAAAGAGGCTAGACACATGGGAAATGGGAGACCATTCAAAGAGGTTCCTCTTGTGAACCTATTTATGAAAAAATACAGAGACGAGGGATTATACAGTGGATAATAAGAAGATATAACAACTGAAGAACATTCAAAATCTGCAAGAACAAAGGAAGTATAGACCGAAGAACCTCACCGAGGAGAACCAAAAACTTCAAGCATTGCGCCTACTGTTGAAGTAAGTAATATCACTCCTCCTATTGTTTTAGAAGAATTAATTAATCAGAGTAACCAGAGTAATCAAAGTGGTCAGAGCAATCAAAGTACTATCACAAACAATCTATCACATACTCAGTCAAGAAGCCAAGGAAGATCTATGTAATATGAAATGAGGTTACCAATATTTAGGGGATATGGATCTGAAGATCCTGATCAACACTAGTTCTTATGTGAAGTTGTATGGAGTATCAAGCAAGTCACCAATGAAGTTGTTAAGAGAACCTAGTTCAGCACTACCTTGAGGGATCACGCCCTAAACTGGTACATGAAGTTTGTTTTAGGACCTGGATAGCCTAAACAACTGAATACTATCAAGACTACGTTCAATGCAGAATTCAAGAGACCTAATTCGAAGTCCAAATGCATTAGAGAGATGAAAGAAATCAAGAAGAAGGCCATCGAACCTGTTTGGGAGTTTGATCAAAGGTTTAAGACTCTGATAGGCCAGTTGAGTTTTCAGATTCCATATGAACAGAATAAAGAATGGTTCATTGGTGCCCTCATGCCACATATCAGAGTCCCTTTGATGCAATAGAAGGTCACTTCATAGGCTAAAGAATTGGAGATCACTATGAAACTAGAAGCAACCCCTGTAGGAGAAGCTATCCCAAGTATGAGTCAAATATTGAATCAATTAACTAGTTTGTCCTTGCAAGTCGAAGATATGAAGAAAGACAAAGGAAAAGAGAAAAGAGAAGATATATGTTGCATCATATGTAAATCAGAGGGCCGTGACAAAGAGAATTGTCCCCAATTTCATGAATACTTGGCCTCTGGATTACCTAGTCCCTTGAAGTAGGCTATTATACCTTGGTGTGAGGTATGTAGAATGAGACATCACCTTGGTGAATGTTATTTTATGCAAAAATGTGTCTAGATATTTACTTCACTTTCTGTAAGTCTATGGGACATGATTAGAAGGATTGTAGGGATTATGATCTCTTGCATGAAAGATCAAGGGATACATATATGATCCAAGGAGAAACACAAAAAGAAGGAAACACTACGTAGTTCAACTCCCCATGAAGAGGAAAATTCCACCCTCACGGTGGATTCATAGGAAGAGGCCGAGGTGGAGGTATGGGTCGAGGTAGAGGGAAAACCATTTGTTATAAATACGCACAACTAGGACACTTGGAAAAGGATTTTTAGATCCCTTCTACCACTTGTAGCTATTGTAACTCGTTTGATCATGTCATCGAAGATTGTCTAGTATTGTTGGCCAAACTCCAGGAGAGACGAGGAGGAAACCAAAAAGTACACTTAATATTAGCACAACCTCACAGTGAATACCCTCAAGTTGTTATTATTACTAGAGGAGGAACTGTTACAGGAGAAGACAGAGTGACTCCAGGAAAGACTGCAGAAGGATCAAGAATATGGACAGATGTAGAGAAGGAATAGTTGTTTGATCCAAGGAGAGAGAGGCATACTTTTGAGGAATCAAGGAAAGAATTTGGATAAGGAAAAGATTCTTCATCTAAGGAACAACCAGAATTAAGGGAATGTGGAATGCGACTGCCATTTGATAAGTCTGCCAGGAAAGGAAAAGAGGTAAGCAAGTTGATGGAATTATTATATACTTGCATTAATTTGATTAAGGATGAAATAGCTATACAAGAGCTCCAATACTTGATGAGATAGTATGAGATAGGAAGGGTCGATCCTCCACTGAATAAATTAGTACATCAGGTATCTATAAAGAGAAGGACAAACAAGGAATTACACCTTAGTGCTTAGATTGGAGACTATGATGTGGACTATGTGGTCCTCGACTTGGGATCAAAAGTCAATGTGATGATGAAGCATACTTGGGCATTGATGGGAAAAACTAGACTATTTTACTCCCCTATCAAGCTCAGGATGGATAATTAGCAAGCGTTGAGCCCCTTTGGAATACTAGAGCATGTCCCTGTAGACATTAATGGGATAAGGACATTTCCAAACTTCCAAATAATTGAGATTGTTGATGATAGTTTTCCTTATCCTACGTTGTTAGGAATTGATTGGGCTTTTAACAATTTGACTTTTTTCAACCTAAAGAAGAAAATAATGACCTTTGAGGGTAATGGCCTTAAATTCATCTCAACTATGTACCCAGATGAAGTTCACATATACACAGAACCTATCATGGGAGATGACCGCGCATATGAGCTGGAGAACATATACAAGATGTCAGCGAGACAACAAGATTACATTAATCCTATAGTAGATGGAAATATCAGCTAGCAAAGTGAGAGAGCATGCTCATCAGATTCATAATAGGAATTAGAAAATTGGCAGAATAGTATGTATGAAGTATCCACACGACGATGTGCCAGGCTGACCAGAGTAGTTCAGTGGATTGACACAAAAGTATGTAATCTTCCAACATTTGATGGTTTAAATCACTTAGAGACATCTATCCAAATTTGAGAAAATTGTACCAGTACAACAGAGGATGTTGTCACTAGATGAGGCTTTGAAATTCAAACCATATATATGGTGGGGAGCACATAAGAAGAACATCGTGGAATGGACATAGTGTCGCACCTTATTGATAGTGCACTTTTCAGAACAAGCTAAAGGATTTGAAGTTCGCTACATAGGTCATATTTGTTGTAAGGACCATATGCAAAGTTGTGAGGAGGCCTAGGGAAACACTCCTAAGGAACAATGGGTGCACAAGTTCATTAACACCTTGGATACTACACCAATAAACTGGTATTTTCATGCAGAACTACACCTCATCACTACATACTGGTATGAAATGACTCAGAACTTTATAGTTATCTTTTTATTTGAAATTCAGTACCCTATAGTAGATCAGGATCTACAAATTGTAAGACAAAAGGTCTTTAAGGAGGCACCGAACCTCCCTTTTGAGAAATAAGAAGACGAATGGATTGCACCTATTCAACAGTTACAAGATTGATAGAATATTAATGTTGATGAGGATGATGACCCTAGAGATGTAAACATTGCAGAAACTAAAGGTCGCAGAGACATAGAAGGACCTGGGATTGAATTTCCCTTTGTTGGACGACCCATTAAAAACAAGAAAGTTAATATTGGAACAGAGAAAGCACCTAAACGAGAAAATGTGGGAGACTATTGGGATGATGCTACTATTAGCAAGATTACAAAGCTATTACATGAATATTAGGAATTGTTTCCAACCAAGTTCAAGATATGAAAGGCATTCAAGGGCCCATGGGACAAATCAATATCCCCTTGAGACCAGATGCAAGACCTATCAAGTAGAGACCTTAAAGACTGAATCCCAAATATAAGAAGAAATCTAGGATTGAATTGGTCAAAAGGATGGAACCAGGAATCATAGAACCTATTGAGGAATCTGAATGGATTAGCCCTATGGTGATCCAAGATAAGAAGACAGGAGAAATCAGGATTTGTTGATGTAGACCCCCCTTCTCTCCTAAGGGTTGCACGACCTCCCAGTCTAGTATCGATCAAGAAAATGAGTCTGATTGACTCTTCAGGTCTCTCCTAGACCCCAAACCCACTTACACAAGTCCTTTTTCCAAAGACATTGGTCATATGAGACTTGCAGGCCCTCTCCTGAGCATTCTTGAAACCTCAATTCCAAACGGGTGCTAGATCTCTTCTCC
This sequence comes from Picea engelmannii, assembly GCA_009831015.1. Taxonomy (NCBI): domain Eukaryota; kingdom Viridiplantae; phylum Streptophyta; class Pinopsida; order Pinales; family Pinaceae; genus Picea; species Picea engelmannii. The sequence goes on along the minus strand of ML782314.1, from coordinate 32,789 downwards.
ATCTAATCCCTCTCCTTTACATGACCACAACTATGACCACTCACTTGATCAAAAGGTGCCTCGTGACTTCACGTATTAGGTCTTCTCATGTGAGTCACCCTGACTCTCCCAAAATCCAAAATCATGATAGGATCCTAGCACATTCTATCCCCTCTATTTTCCTTCACCAATGTGACACTTCGCTATGACCGTGGGCCAATCGTTCGAGCACTTCGTGATTTTTTCATTTCACGAGGCCTTCTTGCTCGTCCTCCTGAAACCCAAACTTGCGAGGTTTCAGATCTAATGGCTCAGATCCTCCCTTGATCCCATGGTCCTGATTTTCTTTTCGCGTATCAAGACTTCACAACTTGCGAAGTCGGAGGACTGCTCACCTCCCTTCTCCTGATATCTGAACTCTCGATATCTCCTTCGGAAACCAACAGTCCAAATATCTCCTCAATCTTATGGCTCCAATCAAATCACGATTTTGTGATTCGTGAATTCTTATAACTCTACCTTTGACTTCTCTGAGTCATGATTCAGGGAAATGTCGATCTCTCACCACATGTCCCCCTTGATGGACAATTCCGATGATTTCATAATTTTGTAACCTCACTCCTCCCATGTGCTTTCACTTCTTATTGTTAGTGCACTTTACCTTGATCATGTGGTTATGATTCTTTTGCACTTAGAATGAACGAATGAAATATCTCCTCCTCTGCACTTTCTCCTCATTGTCATGACGTTGATCGGATGACCCAGATCTTTCTCCCTGATATTACACTTTCTTCAAAATTAGAATATTTTTGAAAGCTTCAAAGGATTTGACCTTTGTCCTTCCTGCGAGTTTGTTTCTTGGATCTTGTTAACACTTATGAAAAGTGTTATTCCTCCAGAGCTTGGTCTTGTGAAGACTTTGATGTCCCATGCACTCCTCGCATTTCATGGATTTCGATAACTTAGATCCGAAGGATTTCTCAAACAAAAATTCCTCTTGCCCTCTTAGCATTCTCCTTTTCTGGTTCTTTGATTTCTTGAAAGTCCCTTTGACACTTAGTTGAATCTCATATATGTGCACGCCTTGCACCAGATCTTTACGCAAGGTTCAAATTCTTGCGGATGATTATGCACACCTTACACCAGTCTCTTTTCATTCCTTGCAAAGGGAAAGTTTTGTGCTATATCTTCTAAGCTTCGGAACCGAGATAGATTCCATCAACGCACTCTTTGCATTTTTTGTGCACACCTTGCACCACTCAAAAAAAGAGAAACAATTGAAACTTATCCTAACATTCACAGTTCCATCTATTCATAAGGAAATTCATTCATTTGTTCACGAAAGAAAAATAACAAAGAAATGCAAAACAACGTCCAGGCCATACATTGGGTCAATTTTCCTCTATTATATTCATAAGAGAAAATGGCTACAACTGTAATAAAGAACACAAATTGAAAACTCAGAAATCTCCTCCTAACTTGTAGTTATATTACTTGCATCTATCTACCCTGCAGCCAGCCTCATTTGGGCATACAAAATCTCTATTTATCTCAGAGGGATCTTAGGGTTTCCCCTGGATACTCTTATACAACTCAACCTAACCTACGATTATTTTAGACCAGTCTCATTCCAGAGCCAAAGTGGAACCTCCCACTTTTCTCGTGATTTCTCAAGAAATCCTCAAAATATTTTTCTGGCACTAAGTTAAGGTGTACTTCAAAAATGTATGTTGCAACTGCTAGCACTGAGATTCTGTACATGCTCTCAAATGATGATAGGACCTGCTTCACGTGCTTGCTAGCAATGCTCCTGCATCATAATCCCCTTGAAAAAAATTCATGGACTCCTATCCATGAGCTCCTGTATCGACTTCCCATGCTTCTAGATAAAAGATTCATTTTCCCAACTGGCATCTTCTATTGGGCGTCCCTTCCACTTGACCAGATATTAAAAATAGGTCTTCCTCCTGGTATTTTTGTCGATCTTCTGATCAATGATCTTCTCCATCTGTGTTTTTTCTGCTACATGCATTTGTTTTTCCCACTAAATCTTCTCTTGATATTCTAATCCATCGATTTCATCTTTCTTGTAAGGATACAGGTCTAAAACATCGTCTCACAGCTCAATCTCATAGTAATTTTCAACTAACTTCCTCAAGATCTTACATGGCCCTATATTCTTCATCTTTAGCTTGTTATATGTTCCCATATGAAACCTTTCTTTCCTAAGATGTTCCAGAACTTGATCTCCTACTTCAAATTGAAGTTCTCTACGATGTTGATCAGAACCGTGTTTGTACTCCTGGTTAGAACTTTGAAACTTTCATTTGATCTGGCTATGGAGATTCTACATTTCCGCAGCAAAATATTTCTCTCCAACGATCCTGATCTCACTCTGTTCCAAGTCTCTCAACTCAGATACTCCCCTGGGTTGCATTACATACAATATTTGGAATGGGGTCTTTCTAGTGCTCCTTTCTGGTGAGCCATTGTATGCAAATTCTTCTTGTGGAAGAATCTGATCCCACTGATTATGGTGTTCAATAACTAGACTCCTCAACAAGTTCCTCAAACTTTTATTTACCACCTTAGTCTATCCATCTCTTTGAGGGTGATAAGATAAGATGAAGGACAAATTTGTCCCCAACTTTTTCCACAATGTTCTCTAAAAGTGACCAACAAATTTTGTGTCTTTGTCTGAGACAATGCTTTTGGATAGGCCGTGAAGTCTTACAACTTCCTTGAAAAACATATTTTCAACATGTATTGTATCACTGGTCTTCTGGCATGGGATAAAGTGTGTCATCTTCAAAAATCTATCCACCATCACAAATATTGAATCATATCCTCTTTGCATTCTTGGTAGTCCCAACACAAAATCCATGCTTATTGCATCCCAAGGACTCTTTGGTATTGGCAATGGTTGATACAATCCAATGTTATGTCTTTTTCCTTTTTCATGTTGGCAAATTCTACATATTTTCACAAAATTTATCACTTTTGTTCTCATACCTAGCTAATAGTATGAACTGCTCAACTGTGCAAATGTTTATCATGGCCGAAATGTCCAGCCAATACTCCACTATGTTTTTCCTTCAGAAGGTTATCCCTCATTGAGCGTTTTGGTATGTACAATTGATTTCCCTTGAAAAACAATCCTTCTTGAATCATATACTATGTCCACTGGCTTCTGTCTCTTAGTACAGGACTTTTACATGCTTCTTATGCTTCCTTGAAATATGTATCATCACAATACATGTCCTTAAGTTGTTCAAACCCCAAGGTATTCACCTGAAATTCAGGTAGAATCAAGCATCTCCTTTTTAATGCATCAAAAACTTTGTTAGCATTCCTAGTAATATGATTTATGAAAAAATTAAAATTCTACATAAATTCAACCCATTTTTCATGCCTCTGATTCATTTTTTTCAATTTGGTTATGAATTGTAAAGCCTGGTTGTCACTATACAAGACAAATTTTTGTGGGACAAGGTAATGTATCCACTTCTTCAAGGCTTGAATTATGGCATAAAACTCCTTATCATGCATCGAGTATTTTCTCTTGGTCTCATTCATTTTCTCACTGAAATAGGCAACATGTCTATTATCCTGGCTCAAAATTGCTCCAATTGCAACTCCACTTGCATCACATCTCGCTTGAAATGTCTTTTCAAAATTCGGTAAGACTTCTTGAATCTCCTCTTGGCTTCCTATGTCCATTTAAAACACTTCTTCTTCTGCTTCACTATATCCATCATTGGCGCACAAATTCCACTGAAGTCTCTGATGAAATTCCTATAGAAGCTTGTTAATCCATGGAAGATTCTTACCTCATTCATACTCTTCGGTGATGATCATTCTTTGATTTCTTTCACCGTCTTTGGATCCATCTTCAGTTCATTTGAAGAGATCACAAAACCCAAGGAAATGAGTTATGTCTTCATAAAAGAGGACTTCTTCATATTTATCATCAGATTCTTCTGCTGTAGTCTCCTCATCACTAGTTTTAGGTGCCTCAAATGTTCCTCCTTAGTCTTGGTAATGATCAGTATATCATCCAGATATACAACCACAAAATTTCCAATGAAATCTTTTAGTATCTCATTCATCAACCTCATAAAAGTACTCAGGGCATTTGTTAAGCCAAATGGCATAACAAGCCACTCATACAAACATTCATTTGTCTTAAATGTTATCTTCCACTCAGCACCTTCTCTCATTCTAATCTGGTGATATCCTCTTTTCAAATCTATCTTAGAAAAGAAACTTGCTCCACTTAAACAATCAATTAAATCATCCATTCTTGGTAAAGGAAATCTATACCTGATGGTGATCTTGTTAATGGTTCTTCAATATGTACACATTCTCCATCCCCCATCCTTATTTGGACTCAACATAGTTGGTATTGCGCATGGACTCAAGCTCTCTCTAACCAAACCTTTGTCTAACAGTTCCCAGACTTGGTTATTCACCTCCTCATTCTCTTGAGGTGTCAATCTATATGTTTCTTTGTTTGGCGAACTTGCTCCTGGTATCAAATCAATATGATCATTGATACTTCTCATGGGTGGAAATGAGTTAGGGAGCTCATACACCACTATGTCAGCAAAGTTATCCAACAATTCCTAAACTTCCTCAGGCAAATCATCCATTGAAGTACTTGTAAGGATAACTCTAGGTTTCCTCACCACAACAAACTGTATCTCCTATTATTTCTTGAATTCTTTCAGGAGTTCCTTCCCGCTCATGAGAAGTATGTTCGTGTTGGCTTCCTCTGTCACTTTCTTCTTCACTATTGGCAACAACATGTGTGTCCTACCATTCTTCTCTAAGGTGTATGTATTCTTCCTCCCATCCTAAATGAAATTATTGTCAAATTTCCATGGTCTTCCCAACAAAATATGGCATACATTAATGGGAATTACATCACATAGAAATTCATCTCTATATCCTCCTATCTTAAATTCAACCAAGCATTGTTTAGTAACCATTACTTGGTGTCCTTTCTGCAACCATGAGACTTTATATGGCTTCGAATGTTTAGTCATCTCCAGCTCCAATTTATCCACCATCTCTATGGATACTAATTTATCAGTGCTCCCACTATCGATTATCACCTTGCACACTATGTCTCTAGTCTTGCAAGTTGTTCTAAAGAGACTATTCCTCTGCAATGGATTTTCAACTTCTGCCTCTAGTTTTAAGAGAACCTTCCTCAACATCAGGGATATTCCATCCTCTGTTCCTTCTTCTTCAACATCTCTCCTTTGTGCTTCTGAAATGTGAGCTTCACCTCCTCCTTATTTTTTTTTCTCAGGACATTCCCAAGACATGTGCCCTATCTTTCCATGGGAATAACATCCTACGTCTCCTCGTCATCTTCTTCCTTTGCCTCTAGAAGAACTTCTTCCACCACCCTATATTCCTCGGGAATTTTTTCCTCTTTTTGAGTGACTATGTGGTTTCTTATTCTAGCCATTAGAATTATGTGCCCTGTCATGGGTAACTCCCTTTATTTTTGGGGGGGCTATGCCTTTACCTCTTCCTCGTTGCCTTTTTTTTCTAGCCAAATTCTCCTCTTCTTTCAGTGAAAACTGATAAGCATCCTCCACTGTTTTTACTGACATCATGATGAGCTCATCCTAGATTTCATATCTCAAGCCATTTATATATCTGGTAATTTTTTCTCCATCTCTCTCTCTTTGTCCAGTTATGATGTTCAGCCTATAGAACTCCTATGTCTACTCCTTAACTATTGTCCCTTTCTGTCTCAGGTTCTGCATATTCTTGAACAGATTAATCCGATAATCCTTGGGCATGAACTTATCCTTCAGCTTGGATACCATTTTGTCCCAATTCTTTATCTTTTGCTTGCCTTTTCTTCTCCTCTCAGCCTACAATTCATCCCACGATAGTGTTGGATGTCCTTTTAGCCTAGTAACAGAATGTTTCACCTTTCTCTCGTCATCGACATCTTCATAGTCAAAATGTTTTTCCATGGATCTTATCGGTTCTTCAACATCTAAATTGCCTTCATACATTGGGACCTCTATCTTGGTTTTTCTTCCCAATATAGCAACTTCTCTTAGCAAGCGTTCTTTGGCAACATCCTCTCCTTCACCTTCTTCAAAGTCTACTACTTCACTCTCTGCATCGTTGATTTCTCCAGTATTAGGTGCTTGTCTCTGTGTTTCCTCCATCACCTCTAATATTGCACAAAGTTCTTGCATATCCCTTTCTACAGATTGATTGACTAAAGGTGATTATGCTTGTCTCCTTGGTGGAATTGTGTTGACTGTCTGTCACACACAGAGTACAACTTCGATTTCTTTTGTCTCCTCTCCTTTACCTACTCTCTGCAAGAAAAAATCCTTCTTTGATACCACTTGATGTAGACCCCCTTCTCTCCTAAGGGTTTCACGACATCCAAGTCTAGGATCGATCAAGAAACTGAGTCTGATTGACTCTTCGAGTCTATGCTATACCCAAAACCCACTTACACAGGTCCTTTTTCCAAAGATGTAGGTCGTATGAGACCCGAAGATAGTCTCCTAAGTGTTGTTCAAGCCTCAATGCCAAATGAGCTCTAGCTCTCTTCTTTGGCTAAGCCCTCTCCTTTACGTGACTACGGTTGTGACCACTCGCCTGATCAAAAGGCATGTCGCGACTTCACATATCGGGTATTCTCATGTGAGTCACCCCGACTCTCCCGACCTCTGAAATCCCGATAGGAGCCTAGCGCATGCTAGCCCCTCTGTTTTCCTTCACCGATGTAACCCTTCACTATGAACATGGGCCAATATTTTGAGTGATTTATGATTTCACATTTCACGAGTCTTGCTTTTTCATCCTCTCGAAACCCGAATGTGTGAGGTTTAAGATATGATGGCCCGTATCCTCCCTTGATCCGATGGTCCTGATTTTCTTTTCATGTATCGGGACTTCACATTTTTCAAAGTCATAGGACTGCTCACCTCCCTTTTCTTGATATCCGAACTCTCAATATCTCCCTGGGAAACCAACAGTCCAGATCTCTCCTCGATCCAATGGCTCTGATCAAATCACAATTTCTTGATTCATGAGTTCTTATAACTTTGCCTTTGACTTCTATGATTCACGAGTCAAGGAAACAATGATCTCTCACCACGTGTCTCCCTTGATGGACAGTTCCAATGATTTCAGAATTTTGTAACCTCGATCCTCCCATCTGCTTTCACTGCTTATCGTTAGTGCACTTTACCTTGATCAGGTTGTTATGATTATTTTTCACTCAGACCAAATGACTAAGATCTCTCCTCTTTTGTGCTTTCTCCTCATTGTCTGGACATTGATTGGATGACCTATATCTTTCTCCCTGGGTTTACGCTTTCTTCAGACTTAGAAGATTTTCGAAAGATTCAAATGCCTTGACCTTTGTCCTTCCTACGAGTCCATTTCTTGGATCTTGTTAACACTTATGAAAAGTGTTATTCCTCCTCAGCTTGGTCTCATGAAGACTTCGACTTCTCATGCACTCCTTACATTTCAAGGATTTCAATAACTCAGATCCAAAGGATTTCTCAAAGAGAAATTCCTCTCACCCTCTTGGAATTCTCCTTTTCTGTTTCTTCAACTTCTTGCAATTCCCTTCAACACTTAGTTGAATCTCAGATCTGTGCACTCCTTGCACCAGATATTTACGCAAGGTTCAAATTCTTGCAGACGGCTGTGCACACCTTGCACCAGTCTCTTTGCATTCCTTGCAAAGGGAAAGTTTCGTGCTATCTCTTCTAAGATTCGGAATGGAGATAGATTTCGTCAATGCACTACTTGTGTTCTGTGTGCACACCTTGCACCACTCGACAGAAGAGAAAAAATTGAAAATTATCCTAACATTCACAATTCCATCTATTTATAATGAAATTCATTCATTAATTCATGAAAGCAAAATAAAAGAGAATTGAAAAACAATTTTCACAGCATGCATTGGGTGAATTTTCCTCTGTTATATTCATAAGCAAAAATGGCTACAACTTTAATCAAAAACAAAAAATGAAAACTCAAAAATCTCCTCCTAACTAGCAGTTATCTTACTTGCAACTATTTACCCTGCAGCCAGCCTCATTTGGGCGTACAAAACCTCTATTTCTCTGAGAGGGCTCTTAGGGTTTCCCCTAGATATTTTTCTAAATCACAACCTAACCTATGGTTATTTTAGTCCAATCATATTCCAGAGCCGGAGTGGAACTTACCACTTTGCTCGCGATTGCTCAAGCATGCCTCAAAAGATTTTTCTGGCAATGAGTTAAGGCGTACTTCAAAAATGTCTGCTACAACTGCCAGCGCTGAGATTTCATACAGACTCTCAGACGTTGATAGGTCCTTCTTTGCGTGCTTTTCAACAATGTTCCTATATCATTTGTAGATATAATGAAACTTAATGATGAATGCCTACATGACCCCTTCCCTACACCCTTTACTTAAGAAGTTCTAGATAACGTAGGAGGAGAAGAGGTCTACACATTCACAGATGAATTTTCAAGTTATCATCAGATCATAATTGCTAAGGAAGATCGACGCAAGACCACATTTTCAATAGAATGGGGGTCGTTCCAGTATACTATGACGCCTTTTGGCCTAAAGAATGCACTAGCCATCTTTTCCAGGGTGGTAGTCGAAGCATTTAAGGAATTTCTACATAAGTTCTTGGAAGCCTATTTTGATGATTGGACTGTCTTTAGCTTACTGAAAGACCATATTGAATGTTTAAGATTGATGTTAGATAAATATAGGTAATTTTAGATTGCCCTGAATTTTAAAAATGTATTTTATTTTCACCCTTTGGAGTGTTTCTAGGGTATATTGTGTGTAAGCAAGGATTGTTGGTAGATCCTTCCAAGATTGCCATCATTGTTGATCTACCTCCCCCTACTTCGGTCAAACAGTTGCGCATTGCACTAGGGCACACTAGATACTACAGAAAGTTCATCAAGGGTTATGAAGAGATAACTTCACCTGTGGAGAAGCTATTAAAGAAAGACAATAATTTTCAATGGACAGAAGAATTCCAGTAGAGCTTCGACACATTAAAGAAGAAAATGGTAACTGTTCCAATCTTGGTTTTTCTAGATTGGAGTAAGGAGTTCAATGTTCATATCGATGCTTCATATATTGCATTAAGAGTAGTTTTATCACAGTTGGGTTCAGGAGACATTGACCACCCTATAACCTTTGCTAGCATAAATCTTTCTACAGTGGAGAGGAACTACACTACAACCAAAAGAGAAGGCTTGGGAATGGTCTATGTGATGCAGAAATTTAGACACTATTTGTTGGGAGGACATTTTAATATGTTCACTGATAACTCTGCATTGAAATACTTATTCAATGAGCCATTGTTGGGGAGGAGATGTGAATATGGGTATTGCTATTCCATGAATATGACTTTGATATTGTGGTTAAGCCAGGGAGAATTAATAAAGGACCTGATCATTTATCCAGGTTGGAACATTGAGAGGAACCTACTAGTTTGGAGGATACAATTCTATATGCACATTTGTTGGTAATCAAGAAATTCGATGATCACTTCACCAAGATAGTTCAGTTCCTATCTATAGTAATGGGACCTCGCAAGTACACAATTATTCAGAAGAAACAACTAGTAGTCTGCACATCCGACTTTCAACTTATAGTTCGACATTTGTATAAGATGGGACCTAATGGGATATTGAGGAGATGTGTCATGGAGGTAGAAGGACCACTGATTCTAGCAAAAGCACATGAAGGCATCATGGGATAACACTACGTAGGGGAAGCAACAACGAAAAAGGTTCTCAGAGATTTCCTTTGGTGGCCTACTTTACATAAGGATGCTAAGAAATATTACAGAGCTTGCAATGTATTTCAAAGAGTAGGAAATCCTTCTTGAAGATATGATATTCCTTTAGCACCACAATTAACATTACAGGTATTCGAGAAATGGGCCATTGACTTGGAGGGACCTATTAACCCACTAGCAAGGTGCACAGGAGATAGATATATTATCACTGTGACAAAGTATTTGACCAGATGGGTAGAAGCAAGAGAAGTTAAGGATTGTAGTGCAGCTATAGCTATGAAGTTAATTTTTGAGGATATCATAACAAGGTTTGGATGCCTGAAGATCCTCATGAGCAATCAAGGTACTCATGTTATCAATAAAATTATTGAAGCCTTGACTCAGGAATTTGAAGCTCATCATCAAAATAGTACACCATAACACCCACAAGCGAATGGTACAGTCAAAGATTTCAATAAGATCTTGGAGACATTGCTGACAAAGATTTGCAGTGTGAACATAGATTAATGGGATTTAAGAATTCCAGTAGTATTATGGGCCTACATAACTACTTGCAATAAATTAACAACAAAAACCCCATTTTAGTTAGTATATGGCTTGGAGGTAGTGGTACCTATGGAATACTTGGTTCCTAGTTTAAGAATCACATCATTTACAGGTATGGATGAAATAGACATTGTTCAAGATAGGCTTGCATAGTTGCTGGAACTAGAAGAAGAGAGGTTTATTGCAGGATTTCATCAGTAGGTACAGAAAGAAAGAGAAAAGGGTTATCATGACAACACATCAAGAGAAAAACATTTAAGTAGGGAGATTTGGTATTGTTATATGACAACAAGTTTGTGAAGCATCTAGAGAAGTTCAGGACTCATTGGCTAGGACCATTTGAAGTTTCATATGTTACAGAAGGAGGAGTTGTGCAATTGAAGACCCTGAATGGAGAATGGAAAGAAGGTTTGGTAAATGGGATCCGATTGAAATTATATTATGACAACCATCTTCCTTGCAACTCTCAGTAAAAACAAAGGAATAAAGGTCTGGGTACCAGGTGCAGTTGAAACTAGGTACCATACATAGAAAAGATAGTCTGTACAAGGAAGGGAGGGACCAAGCTGAAAGCACATGCTGCTCTGCACAGTCTGAAGAGGAAGTAAAAAGGAAGGTTCAGTATTGCAGTGACTTGGGACGGGTTACAGGTGAGTCTTGGGTGCCTGTTGGCCCTTGGATATGAAATGAAGTGAATATTAAAGAGGAAAGTAAAAGTGATAATTGCGTTGAATACACATAAATTGAGGAAGGGTCGAAGTGGGAAAAGAAGAAGAAAAGAAGGAGAAAAGAAGGAAAAGCTAGTCATTGGAAGAGAGGATCGAGGAAGACAAAGCAATAAGGAAGATGCATTGTGGACAACTCAACAAGCGGAATAATACATCAACGAGTTATTGAATCACCTCGCAGGGAAGAAGGAAAGATAGGCTGGCGATGCCCTAAAAATGCGAGTCAAGTTGACCTAGGTTTCTAGCACCTAGGGTTTTTGATCTAGGGATTTGACACCTAGACTTGTGCCATGTAATGTATAAATAAAGCTCTAGAAGACTAGGGAGGGTTCTTTCTAGGTTGGATTGTTGATACTATGGCTGTCTTTGTTCATTTCTAAGAGTCTATTGTGGAGAAAAATGTTGAGACTGTATTGTAATATCTTTAGCTGGGTGCGAAGATCAACCCTGCAGCTGGGTGCCCAGGGAGGGGCGCCAAGAGAAGAGAGAGAGAGATATGCAAGCTAAGAGTGTAGACATAACTATATGTTTTCATATAATATATCAAGAAACACATTTTTGTGGACGTATCCCTAGGGAGAGGGTGAACCACGTATATCTTGTTGTTATGTATGATTGATGTTGTGTTATTTTCCATCTGTTACGTCATTAATCCATTGTTGTGCTAGATCTGAGATATAACTTGGGAAGTAGGATTAAGAGAGATAAATAATAACTAGATTGATGTGTGTTGTTGTCCTGGAATCACATTGAATTTCCTCTAGTTATGGACACATGTGTCCTGCAACACCCTATTGCTACTTCAAGTGAGACTGCATCTGCTCCACAGGTGTTGCCAAAAGGGCCAGTAGTTAGGCTTTGTTGGTGCATTATAAGAGTTGAAGCCTGGGTCTACCCTTGTGCTAACAGTACACCATTTGGCATCCTACTTGGAAACATTGTATGCAAACAGGGCTTGATAGTAGACCCTGCAAATGTTGTTTTTATTGTAAATTTACCACCACCAAAGTTAGTATGCTAGTTGAGAGAAACATTGGGCCACACAAGGTACTATAGGAATTTCATAAAGGGCTATGAAAATATTACTGCTCCCATCAAGAAATTACTAAAAAAGACATCATGTTTGACTGGAATGATGAATGCCAAGAGAGCTTGGACATACTGAAAGAGAAGATGGTGAAAAAATAAATTTTGAGCTTTTGAGATTGGACAAAATAATTTCATGTGCAGGTGGATGCTTCATCCATTGCACTTGGAGTAGGTTTGGAACAACCAGATGAAGGAGACACAGATCACCCAATATATTTTTCTAGTAGAAAGTTGTCTGAGTTTGAGAAGAACTATAATACTATAGAAAGGTAAGGTCTGGCTATGGTATATTCCCTACATAGGTTCATACATTATTTATTGGGTCAACATTTTAAGATGTTTACAGATCATTCCACCTTGAAGTACATATTTAAGAAGCCATTGTTGGGGGGGGAGGATCTGTAGATGGTTGTTATTGTTTCAGGAATTTGACATTGAAATCATAGTAAAACAAGGGAAGATGAATGCAGGACTAGATCATCTGTCAAGAATTAATAATGGAGAGGAGCCAAGGAACTTGGAGGACAATTTTCCTGATGCTAAATTATTTTTTGTTCAAATTGTTGATGATTATTTTGATGACATTGTTTGATTCTTAAAGACATGAATGGCTCCCAATGAATTTACTATCGCGCTGAAAAAATAGTTGGTAGTGCACGCTACAGACTATCAACTGATTGCGGGTCATTTATACAAGTTAGGTGCAAATGTAATTCTGAGAAGATGTGTTATGGATAATGAATGATCCATGGTATTATAAGAAGAAAATGAAGGCATAGTTGGAGGGCGCTATGCAGGAAATCCTACAACATAGAAGGTGTTGCATGAAATATTGTTAAGCCCTAATATTGACTCATTACCCCTTAATTGGGGCATATTAGATTAGTAATGTTATTTTATTTATGTCAGCTTTAGGCCATTAGTTGTAATTATACCGCCTAGTCTCCTATATATACCAATGAGACATTTTCATTTTGAATCATCTTGTACTTGAACATTTAAGTGGGGTAAAAGGAGGTTCCCCCCTCGAAGAGGCTTATTATTTGAAATTCTCTCTTTTTCAAGGCATTGAGCACTTTTTCTGAGGATTTTCTATGCTATATTGATATTTGGTTCTTAACATATGGTATCAGAGCTCAAGGTCTTGGGGTTTCACTACTACATCTGAGACACCTTGGAATTTTCACCATAACTTTGTTTCTAAAACGTTTCAGAAGGAATAGCTTGGAGGATCTTTAGTAGATGGATCAAGGTACGTTAAGTTCAAAATTCGTCTCTTGAGGCATTATACTTTCAGAGATACAACCTGTACAAGATAGGGTTCCAGAATCATCCCGAACCGAGTCATTGCGGAATTTTCTCTATAAAAACATTTCTATAATGTTTCAGACCCTGAGCTCTAGGTTATATTTACAAAAATCAGTAAGGTATCTGTGGTAAAAATTTCAGCTTCTGGGTCATCATAAATTTGTAGATACACCCTGTGTAAGATAGGGCATCTGACTAGTCCTATTGACTAGTCTCAAGAAGGTGTTCCAGGTAAAACAATCATAAATTATTCCTAGAGTATCCAAATTCTGTGGGACTGGTTGCATTGGATTGTGGATAGTCTATAGTATTTCCGGTGTGAATTTCAGAATTGTATATCAATTATTTTGTGCGGGGCACACTATACAAGTGATATCTCCTGGAAAGGCCAAAAATCGGCATGTTGTGGGGAAGTTACCGTAAATTCCACTTGGCACATCCAATTTTGATAAGACTTATGGCATTGTAGAGAAGAAATATTAGAGAAATACATAAAGGAAATTTTCATACCCAGAAGGGCTGAAAATTGGGAGATACAACAGAAGAAATATTGTCTAGCAGAACCACTTCAAAATCAAGGTTCAAAAGTGATACTTGGCCAACATGCCACCCAAAAAGGGAACTCCTACACCAAATAAGCCTCCAGAAAATCCTACTTGGACTCTTGATGAAGGTGAATAAATGCGTAGGGACATAAATGAACTACAAAATAAGATGGATTCAATGGAAGCTAAGTTGGATACTAAGATGGATTCAATGGAAGCTAAG
>ML782314.1:0-13178 GCA_009831015.1 Picea engelmannii | reverse complement strand
CCTAGTCTCCTATATATACCAAGGAGACATTTTCATTTTGAATCATCTTGTACTTGAACATTTAAGTGGGGTAAAACGAGGTTGCCCCCTCGAAGAGGCTTATTATCTGAAATTATCTCTTTTTCAAGGCATTGAGTACTTTTTCTGAGGATTTTTTATGCTATATTGATATTTGGTTCTTAACAAATATTATGGTGGACTACAGTACATAAGGACGCAAAGGAATACTATCAGACCTGTGTTGTCTATGAGAGAGTGGGAAAACCATCCAGAAGGGATGAAATGCCACTTATGACCCATGTAAATTTAAAGGTATTTGATAAATGGGTTGTAGATATCATTGGACTCATTAACCCACCAACAAGCAGGTCAAGAGCCATATTCATCATCACTACAACATAATACTTAACTAGATGGGCAGAAGCAACCCTAGTGAAAGATTGCAGTGCAGTTTCTCTTTGAGAATGTGGTGACTAGATTTGGATGTCCCTGAATTTTGTTGAGTGATCAAGGAACTCATTTTATTAACATTACAATCAGAGCTATGATAGAAGAATTCAAGATACATAATAATAAGAGAAAACCTTACCATCCCTAGGAAAATGGTACAATAAAAGATTTTAACAAGATTCTAGAAAATGCATTAACAAAGATTTGCAATGTGAATAGGGATGATTTGGATTTGGAGGTATTGATAGTGCTATGGGCTTACAAGACTACATGCAAGAATATTACAGGACAAACACCATTCAGACCGGTGTATGGGAAGGAAGCAGTCGTCCCATTGGATTATTTAGTACCTATTATGTGCATTGCAACAATCACCAACATGACAGAAGAAGGTGTTGTGCGGGAAAGATTGGATCAGTTGATGGAGCTGGATTAGACATCATTTTAGCAAGATTTCACCAAGAAGTACAGAAAGTGAAGGACAAAGCTTAGCATGATAGAAACATAAAGAACAAAATATTTAAGGAAGGAGATCTAGCTCTCCTTTATGACAATAGTTATTTACAACACCCTGGGAAGTTCAATATGCACTGGTTATGGACTTATCAGGTAGAGGCCATCACAAATGGAGGTGTTGTGCAACTGAAACATCTTGCAGGGAATAATCTCAGAGGATTGGTGCATGGCAGTCAATTGAATCTGTATCAAGATAGTCGGCCTAACAAACTGTGGTAAAAATAGAGAGAGAGTGTATGATTATACATATTTTTTATAGTATATGTTAGAATAAAAAGACAAAAATCCATAAAAGGAAGAAATGTGGTAAAAAGACAAAAATATAGGAGAATATAGAAGGTTTTTAGAATTGTTAGAATTAAAAGTGCACCACAGAAAAACCAGTGTTGAAGACACTACGCGTCGGGAAGTAGTTAACAGATAGAAAAAAACAGTGCACAAGAAAAAGTGAAAAAGTGACAATTGTCAGTGCAGAACAATTCTCATTTCATCATCCCACCATAAAGTCAAAAGAAGTGGAGGAAATTCATTCATTTGTGTTTATTTCTAAGGAGAAGAATGAAGAGTGAAATTTAAGCAGGAGAGAGTGAGAATTTGTGATAGCAAGTGGAGATTTATAGTTCAACAATTTGTATTTTAGCAGGACGTCGCCATCGAGAGTTGGAGCGTCGAGTAGGGTAATCAAAACATGAGAAGAAATGCTTGAGGGCTAAAAAAAAGGATAGATTACATGACGACAATTTTGGATGTCGATGAAATTCATACACCATACTATTAGCCTACTAGCACGTAGGTCAAGGAAGAAGGAAACCCATCACAGGAGGTTGGGTAGCCTGAGGAAGACATGAAAAGGATAGAGTCTGATGTGTCAAGAAGGAAAGGGCCAAAACAAGAAGAACATGCTATGCGTTCAATACAATAGGGCCTAGAGCCATAAGAAGAGAAAGAAACAAATCACGAGAGCGTACTAGAGGTTGGGGTGTTGTCCCCACAAGGGAAGAAGAAATCTCGAGTTGAAAGTAGTGCACAAGGAATACCACTCCCACAGGAAGAACTGGCCATTTCCATGCCAAAAATCCCAAAGGGAGTAAAATAATATGGTGAAATGGTAGGAGGAGTAAACACGATGAAGTACTCTAACCATGATGTGGCAGACATAGTCAAATTCCCAGATTTGGCACAACATAATTACATGGAGAGTAGAGGAGAGGACCCATCAGGCACACCACTATTGCAGCATGTGAAGTGGATCCTGGGGCTCTACAACATAAGGTTCATGAATTTTCTTGATATACCACACTTTGGGCATGCTAAACACATCAATGGATGTGTGAAGAAGCTTCTAGAAAGGGTGCATGGAGGAATTTTGTGGATGGAAAGGCTAGTGCATGTCAATGTGTATTTGATTACAACTATCATTGGGCTACACATGGATGGGGAGAAGATAGAGAAATACCTAGAAGATAAAACTAAGGAAAAGTCCATCTCCAACAAAATCAAGGCGAAGTATGGCATTGATAGAGGAAATGAGGGAATCAGGATCAGGGACATAAATGATCCTGCGACAATATTTAATACAAGGTTGCTAGGGTGAAAATTAATGTGAACATGCAGAAAATAAGAAGTACTAGTAGGAGTGGTAGTGGCTGCAGTGCAATGCACGAAGGGGATATTGATGAGTTGGGCCCCTTATTTAGTAAATTATTTCTAAGAGGATTGCAAGGCTACATAGAACTAGGGATCTAAGTTCCATTACTCATGGTTACTCATCCTCATTGCACTTGTAGGGTGGAAAGAAATAGCGTAGAGTATGTTCCTTCAGAGAGTAGGAAAGTGTGGCACATCACGTTACACTTCTCTTAGGAGCACAATGGACCCATAGAAAAAGAAAGTGAGAAACGATGTATTCGATCTATACTTGTCAGAGATCCAGAACCACTTAGCGGACACATGGAGGATTTCACCTGAGATAGTCCAAGAGTTTGGACAGATTGCCAACTTTCAGGCAACATGCCATAACATGTGGTTGTAGGATAAGAGGGATCCAGCCAAGGAGTGGCTACAATTGAGCTATTGTGTGACGAAGAAGAATATACAAATGGAGGTCTAAGAGTGGCCTAAGGAATGGAAGGTGCCAGTAATCCCAAAAATAGTTCCAACAGTTTAGACTGAGATGCAGGACAAAACAATCCCTTCACAGTAAACATGAAGAAATGGTTCCAGCAAGAAGAAGAAGACAACACAAGTTCTAGTGGGGCGAACTATCCCAATTCAAAATAAACGCAGGACATAGAAGAAACCAAAGGGTGGTTCCACACAAGGGCCATCGCACGCAAGACAAACACCGGGATTTATAAGAGAATAGGTGTGTGTAGAAGAAGAAAGGACAGAGATGCAAGAGATACCTGTGGAGGAAGAAATTGGGTGGGAGACAAGAATGGATACACAGATTCCAGAGACATATCAACCACTGGATGCCCAAAGAAAGAGGACAAGGGATCAATATAGTGGCACTAGGACGAAGAAAAAGGCATGTTGAACACCGCCTCATACATCCTTGAAAACATATGATGTAGATCTAGTAGCGATAATAGTCAAAGATCGATTATCAAAGGTTTGGGAGAATGTTGAGAGGCATAGGGATTCGATTTTGGAGAAAGTACAGGAAGTGAAAACTGCACTCGAGCAGTTGAGGATCAGCAAAGGGAAACCTCAAAAAGATAAACCAACAAAAACTAGGGAAGGAATGTATGTTGGAGAAACAATGCAAATCATAGCGCATGGGAGCATTGATTTTATCATAAAACATGAGATGTTGTTCATTGACCAAGAGGAAGTATAGAATCCCCTGAAGGAAATTGAGACATTGGACTTGGCATTGGATAAGATCCCGATGAAGGCACTGTATAAATTATAGATTAGTGTTGCACAAGAAATTCATTCCAAGGAAGGGTCTTATGTGACTAACTTACAAATAGCGCAGGAAGAAAACATCACACTCAAGGAAGAAATTAGCCAATAAGGGAAGGAAAAGAATATGGTGCAACAAAAGGTAGAGGAGATGGAGAAGTACATTGGTGCAGTATTCCAAACCATTCCAGAAAATGCAAATTCAGAAAAAGTATCTTCTAAGGAGAATATGAGGAAAATAACGCAGGCCTTGGAGCATTACAAGAGCTAGATAAAGGATTTGGATGAGAGTGCAGTACCCACTACTCCTCCAGAAGTCATAGCACAGGGAGAGAAATATGTAACAACATCAGTAGTAAAAATAGCACATGAGATACAACGAATAACAAAGTTGTTGGAGAATAATGCCCATTTGTGGACACAACTCTTAGGAGATGGGAGATTGCAAGAGCTACAAGGAATGGAAGATTGACTTCATGTAGAAATGAAAGATTTAAAATAGCGATAGAAGACAATGCCACTTCCCATGAAAATCAAGACTATGATGGAGATGAAGAGCCTACAGGAAGAGGAGAAAGTAGTGCAAGCGCAAAAAATTGCAAGGCAAGCTCAGTTGGAGCCTATGTAAGAAAAGGATGAACAATTTATCATGGAGGTAGATGCAACAAAATCAAGGGTAGATAAGATAGCCTTGGAGGGAGGAGAAATATTGAGACCTCCAGTCACCGTGCAGATGGTGGAAGCCATGGCGGAGAAGAGAAACTAGGCTCAGGAGCAATGCCAACAAGTAGCATAGATGTATGAAGCACTAACACATGCAGTGAAAGAGGCAGGCATCATTGAGTGACTCGGGACGAGTCACAATGTCAGTGTTGGGGGCTCATTGGCATAGGACAATTTTGGGAAAGAATCAAGGAAGCACCGGAAATAGAGGAAAAGCAACGCCGAAAAAAGAGGAAAAGAAGTGCCAAGAAAAGCAGTTACAAAGTGGAAAAAATGATGTGGATCACTTGGAAAGTGGACAAGCACCGACTTGGAGAATGGTTTGATCATGGACCAACTAATATTAAGTCAAAGGGAAAGTGGGAAAACCTAATCCGCTTAGGGTTAGGGTTGTTTTAAGGGGTTTGTCCCATTTTCGTGTATAAGTAGGATGTATTAGGGTTGTTCTCGGTTAGAGAGTGCATGTGATGGAGAGATAAATATTGGAGAGGAGGTCCTAAGTTTTGAATTTCACGATCTATGGAGATCGAATGAAATGGCAGAATAATTGTACAGTACAAAACACTAGATTTTGCATGAATATGAATAAAGAGACAAAGAGACAAATCTTTGTGGATGTATCCCAGGAGGAGGTGAATCGTAGTATATATGTGTCATGTGTATGAATGTTTTCATTTATTACATTTACATTTGAGTTAATACGTTTTATGATTAACATGGTAGAGTAGTAAAGGAAATAATACTGTGCACTAAGGATAAACAGATTAACTCTGTAGAACAACACTAAATGGATAAATTTCATAGTTAGTATTCATATCTTTATCTTATGTTTTAGTAGATGAATGTATGTTTGTTGTTTTATGATGTTATACTGGTCAATGAAGACTTTTGGAATAGTTGAGTCACTGGTCTGAGCTAAGGTCCTGCTAGGGCTAGTTTAATAAATGAGGGTTCGTGAGCTAGTGGTTGAATAGATCTAATGTCCCTGAGAGAGAAACACATCCCATCCCATGGTTGAAGACATCTGATTCATGCGGCCACCCATTGAATCCATCTCAGGTGAGACTCTACTATGCACTTTGTGCGTTTTGTTTCCTTCTAGTATCCAGAATGACCGATGGTCGAGGGGTTGTTGGTAATCCTATAGTTAGAACCTGGGTCATCCCATAACCAGCCAAAAACAATCAAAGTCATAAATTTCACCATTTAAATAGGATAATAATTTCAACAATCATCTAGTACTTGAAATCCATATTATAAAATAAACTAGTCAAGAAAATACAAAACTCAGAAAACACTTATTTGAATCTTAGAATTAGTTGACCATTGCTGAAGTATGTTCAATTTTACACCCAACCATAGGCACAATTTCTCTTGGTTTATTCCTCAAATGGACACCCTCTAGATAGATCATGATTCCATGAGAGAGAGGTTCTTCTTTTGATCAACAACAACAAGGGATGATGGTTACTCTCCTTCTCCCATAGGAACCTGGTAGTCCAATTTTCTATGCACCAAGCAGGGGATCTGGTTGTGATTCCTCTCTCAATCATTCAATTTCTCTGCATCTCTATTTATCATATTGATTAGAAAAAAACTTCCAACAATTCCTACACCCAGAACGATTTATTTTCTCAGTTCTCTTCAAAACTAGAGACATGCACACCCTCCTCTCTACTCAGAAAAATTGTTCCCATATCCATTTGTGCATATATCCTACCTTATGCTTACAATTTTCCTCTTGTTTCTTGTCTTCTACTACAATATTTTGTGGGTCAAGTCCCCCAATCCATGGGTTAGCCTAGAATCCTCTAGATTGGTACTTTTTTACCCATGCTTCTGAGGAAAGACAGTTCTAGTACAACATCTATTATTTTTCATAAATGTGGGAAGTTGGTAGTTCAACCACCAACTTCCTTTATTAACTAAAATTATACAAAAATGGGCAATCTAGGTTTTTCTTGAATATCAAATTGGTAAGGAAAATGTCCTCATTGTTTCACCTCTAATGGAATCATAACTTGCGTAGGCAATATCATTCAATAGTTATCCAAAATTTTCCCTTTTGTTTTAATAATAACATAAATATTTTCATCATAACATGGCTTCCGATAGTCTATTTTTAAAATATAATTATATTTACAAGTTGGGGAAATAGNTTAAAGGAACACCATCCTCGATGTTCTTTTCATCTCAGCAACACCAATCATGGTTCCATATTTTAACTTCTTTAGTAATGTTTTCATTTTTCTTGTTCTAGTCCTTTCCATACTCTTGGCCTCTGCCACATGCCTATGATAATTTCAAGTAGCAAGCATATTAATCACAATTTCATGAAAAAAAAAAATTGTTGTTGTTCAAAACTCAAGAGGAAATATTCACATCAACACAACACTCATTTATGCAATTTCATGGATCCACATCCAGTTGGTTTTCTTACTAACTTGGCCCACTGTTTCCTTGACATGCCCATTGTGTGCATGATCCCAACCAATGGTTTAAAAGAATGATTGGAGTATCCTCTTCCTTGGGCTCACTCACCCTCCAGGCCTAGGCTCAGGCATCCCCTTCTCTGCTATATAGTCCCTCAGGTTATCCATCTTGCCTTGCCAAGGATTTCTCCCACAATAATAGTTTTAGATACTTCACCGAGTCTTATAGTCAAGGAATCCCTCTGCCTTTCTTTGTTGAGGCATCCCTTCACCCTATGTTACCCCAACACAACATATTTTGTGGCGATCATGGCTTATCATAGGGTTCTCATGTAAAAGAAATAACCTATTTCCATTCTTTCCAGGTTGACAATTATTCTTTCTCCCTCCAAGATAGATCTTTCATCTCACATGTATCACATGCATATATTAACCATGAGATGTTATCATGAATTCCAATTCATAATTTTCCTGCAAATCTGTCACCCATAGATTTCCAAATTCCACATTTTATTTTCAGATTTGTTCCACACAAGAACTAGATTCACAAGTATGAGATTTTCCTTCCCATAACAATTTTTCTCAGTAAGCATTGGTCTTCTTTATGGGATTACTTATGTTTCCATATCCAAGACCCTTCTTCCTGCAACTCCATATTCAAATATCCAAATAAGTTGTTAATTCTCATGCACATTATATCTTAAAACTTGTGCATACTAATAGTCAAATAATTTTCATCTATTTAAAGGTACAAATAAAAAGGAAATATCATTCTATTTGCATGCATTATTTTAGTGTACAAATTTTTCCAAATGCCATTCAAATATTAAATGACTTTAATCAATGTGCCAATGTTCATGGCCACATTCATACCCAATGCACCCTTGCAACGATTTCAAGTTTGCCACACTTTATGACAAGCACTTTCCCATTGTGTGTTGGACCTCAACCAATCTATTCACCATATGTATTATTCATTCCAGTTTGTTATTACAATAGGATTATGCTTCCTGCTACAAATTGACCATGTCCTCAATTTAAAATATTATAATATGAAACCCAAGTTTCATATGGTTGCATATAAACACTTCTTTCCTTACTGGTAAACAGTGGTTCCAATACTCATGGCCACCCACTTCCTTTCTTTAACACCTTTATAATTTAGGTAGAGTATTGGAAGGTACTCCTTCCTTAATGGATAGTCTATTGTGTACCCTCTTATGAAAGCATGAATTTCCTCAATGTATTCAACTCAATGTTCTTCCTATGAGTACTTTTCTTCCCAATCACTCTTGATTGGTCAATGTAACCATGACATTATTGATTCATAAATTTTATTGCATGGATTCTTAATCATCTTTGATTGGCATAGATTTCCTCTCTCTATTATTTACATTCTTCTTTCCTGAATCTTATCCTTCTTGGGTAGTAATGGCATACAACAATGACTCAAAATTATTTTGATATATTTAATATAATAAAATACTTCAAAGAGGATTCCTACCAAATCATTTCATACCTTATGCCACACAGACATGAACAATTTTATACCCATTTTGGCTACCAACACCCTTTTTCTAATCTTTACCTCATTAGTGGTGCTCCATCGGGCTCCTAAAGACCCTTCAACAATATTTCAACAACATCCTTTTTGCATTTATCCTTTACCATAGGTTATCTACCATTGAAAGTTGTCCTTTCCCAACAACTCCAATCATTTCCTACACAAACACATGCATTATCACATTCAAAATTATGTCAGTTATCATGTTAACTAAAATGTATGTATTTAATGTTGGACAACTGAGAGGGGGGGTGAATTAGTTGTTACCGTGCTTAAACAATAATGCTTCTTTTAAAATCTTTACAAGGCACTCAATGATAATCACAATAATGCAGAGAGATAAACAAAGGCACATTAAGCATCAGTCACACACATGTGATACACAGAGACAAATATTTCCCGAGGAAACCCATAAAGGGTAAAAACCTCTTTTTCTTTATATGATAACTAATAGTTACAATCTTTACATTATCATACACATGAGAACCAACTCATAATGAGGCTACAACCTTTGTTTTGCAAGTTGCAACTTGCTGAGAGCACCAACTCTCTGTTTTCTCTAGCACCCACTAGAAGGAAGCACCAACTCCCTGGTTTCTCTAGCACCAACTAGAAGGAAGCACCAACTCCCTGAGTGTTTCTAGCACCAACTGGATGGAAGAACCAACTTACAATCATACATGAACCAACCTGTATAACAAAGAACAAGAGTTCTCCCTTGCACCACCCTTCCACCCTTGTTTCTTTGGCTGGAACCAGATGGAAGCTACAACTCCCTGTGTTCAAGCACCCACTTGAACCTATGAGGACAACAGTCCTCCCTAGAACCTCCCTTCCACCCTGAAATAAAAAACTTTGCTACTGAAACTTATTACAATGATATGATGTTCAACAATGGCTTACCAGACTCATCATTGTTCTGCTGCATTTCGTTTCTCTGTCTGACTCATTTCCTTTCTGCACACACCACTTGCGCTGTCTGTTCTTCCACTTTTTATGCTCTGTGTGACATGTCCAGTCACTGCACAGTTCCTCTTATATTCAATTCAGCTGCTGCACTCCCCTCCTTCTTCACACATGAATCACCTTCAATAAAAGCAACCACAACATACTCCAACAACAACAACAACCTCATCTCTTCTCTATACCATGTATATATAGCTTTTGTGCATCTTATGCATGCAATATTTTCCATTCCTATGCATGTTCATACCATGCCAATCTCCTCCACCTCTCGAGTGCTCTGTGTGATCATCATCGTAACTCTTCAGCTTCTCTGGTCATTTTCCCACGTGTTCAACATCACTGGATGTTATGTTGAGATTCCTCGGCCTCTCTTGTAGTTGGCACTCTTCGTCTTCTCTGTGATAGTCGAGCTCACCTTCTCTATTTTAGTTACAGGCTTCCATGCTCATCCATCTGTCAATCCCTTCTAAAAATAGTCTTCCTTCACTCAGATTAAGCTTGGAGACTCTTCATCTCCTCTGGCGATCACACAGGGGTTTCTTCGAATTCTCTAGCAGACACCATCAATGGTTCTGGTAGTTTCACTATGTCGTGCATTAGTAGCCCTCCGAACAACACTTTATTTGACAATTCATATCATATCACGATTTCACCTATTGCGATATCGATATTCTTGATGTCAATTTTCTTTGACATGTCTAACTCTCGAGCACTGATGCCTCTCCATTGACTGGAATCAACGGTTCAGATTTGATCTTGATTCAACAACTGTGATTTAAGTCGCGATTTTTCATATCGAGAAATCGAGATTCCTGTTGCAATGTTTCTTTGACATTTCCAAAACGCGATCCTCAAAACTCCGACGTGGTGTCCATCTACTGATGTCACATGTGGATTGACACGTGTTGAATACTGCCACGTGTCACTCTGATCTGTGACTTACATATGCCTGAAATGTTGAATCAGTCTGATACTTGTCATTACCTAGTTATGCCACATGTTCCTAGCTGACATGGTCTGCTTACGTGAGTCGGGTCGACGGTCTAGATCACATCTTGATCTCATGATTCAGGTTCGGTCGAGATTTCACAGATCGTGATTTCAGGATTCTTGATGTCAATATTCTTTGACATCTCCAACTCTCGATCCTCGAAACACCGACAGGGAGTCAGATCAACGATCCACATAACCCCCTGAGATGGGCGGTCCTCCTGCTTCCAGGATTTGTGAGCCCTCTACTCCTTGCACTTTTTAAAGATCGTGCAGGTTTTCCTCGATCCAATGGTGGTCGGACCCTGCACTCAGATCTGATGCCTCTAACTTCAATTAGCCCTCTAGCTAAGCTCATGGTCCACATGACCTCCCCTTATATGACTACAGTCAAACCTCCTCATCGGGGTTTCAGACTTTCCAATATCGAAACATGTATGTCCTCAAGATTCGTGATCCCTCGAATCCCGACGTGCTCTTTACGCACTAGCTCTCCTGGCTATGCTCCTGGCCCATATGACCATTATCCCTATGACCAAAGTCTTACCACTCGTCGGGGTTTCGAGCTTTTCAATGCCATAATGCATTGGCTCACGGGATTCCCGATATGTGAAACCCCAATGATTCAACCCTCCTTTCGGGATTTCACCTTGGATTTTCCCAATGGTAAACCTCATGCAGCTCCTGTCCGATCTGACGACTGACGGGATTTCTGAATGAGATCCAATGACTCTCGATCTCTCCCTTCTGTAGGATTCTCCTGAGCTCCCCCTGGACATAGAAACCAACGGTCCATATCTTCTTCTTCAGTCGATCTGATGGTGGCTGTGCGCCCTCCTGAGCTTTGTACACTTTCCTCCCAACCTTGGGAGAATTACAAGTTCTCAATGGCCTCAACCTTTGTCTTCCTTCTCCTCTGCGAACTCCTGTATCTTGAGCTTTGCTGCATGCGTTCTCCTTGATGTTGTTTCTCCTGAGCTTTCACCTCTGAATCCCCAAGGGATTCTTGGACTTTTGTGCCTATGCAGAGTCTTCACATGCACACTCTAATCCTGCCATTTTCACTGTTGTACTTGCCATCAATGACAAGCATACGCTACCTGTTAAACATTTGCCAACAATATCCCCCTTTGGCATTGATGGCAACTAAGGCACCCAAATTCTTTTCTCCCCCTTTGACATCAATGTCAAAGAAGAGACATTCTCCCCCTAACAAGATGGACTCTTTTAGGTGTGAAACGAAGTGACACCCAACTTCTGTCTGAAATATTCAAACGGTGTCTTGGCTAGGGGCTTAGTAAAGATGTTTGCAATTTGTTCTGTAGTGGGAATGTAATGGACCTGAACAATCTAATTGGTGACCTGCTCTCTTAGAAGATGATATTTTATGGGAATATGTTTTTTCTTGGAGTGGAGGACAGGATTTTTAGACACATTGATGGCACTTGTGTTATCACAATGAATTGGGATCGGTGCAGTATATTTTACCTCTAAGTCTACAAGTGTTTGAATCATCCATAATACCTGTGTCCAATAGGTAGAAACAACAATGTACTCTTCCTCTGTGGTTGATAAAGAAATGGAACCTTGCTTTTTACTAAGCCAGGCTACTAAGGAGTTACCCAAGAAGAAGGCTCCTCCACTGGTGCTTTTTCTCTCATCAACACAATTTTCCCAATCTGCATCTGAATAAGCAGTCAACTAAAGACTTTGATTTATGGGATACCACAGACCATAAGTCATTGTTTCTTTTAAGTACCTGAATATCATTTTGACAGCTTGCAAATGACTCTGTTTAGGTGCAACCTGATATCTTCCTACCATTCCTATAGCATGCATTATGTCTGGGCGAGATGTTGTGATGTACAACAGACTTCCTATCATTGATCGATATGAGCTTTGATCAACATCAGGTGAATCATCATCCTTGCTTAATTTACATCCAGTTACCATAGGTGTACCCATAGGTTTAGAATCTTCCATTTGAAACCTTTTCAGTATCTCTCTTAAATATTTTCCTTGAGAAATGAAGATCCCATCGGGCCTCTGAGTAATTTTCAGACCAAGGAAAAATGACAGTTCTCATAGCATAGACATTTCAAATTCGGACTCCATGGCAGAAGCACACCATTGTACTAGTGAATCCTTACTACATCCAAAGATGATGTCATCTACATAGATGTTATAACCCTAAAATGCACCATACAGGTTTACCTGGCATCAAGTCAACTCATGCCTCTTCTTAGCCAAAGCCATGCTGAGTAGTTCCTCAAAAAACCACTTAAAACAAGCAACCCGCGCCCTAACTTCTCACTGGGCGTGGGAAACCGCTTGCTTTCCTTTCATTGCACGCGGGCATCCGCGGACTAGCCCAAAACAGCCCGCGAGTACCTAACAGAGCAAAAAATCAGGAAAGTTTCCGCCGGGACACGAGGCTTTTTGTCAGTTAACTGAAACTCTCCGCCATGCATGGCCAAGAGTTCGCCTAAAACCCTAGCTCTTCCTAGCCTATAAAAGGAGGGGTAGGGGTACTAATCAGAAGGAAAAAAGGATAGCAAAGAAACTCTGCCAAAATTGCCAAGCCTATTATTGTCTCCCACCCTTTAGCTTTGCCTTAAGCTTCAGGA